>PVHY01030012.1:0-13782 GCA_004024945.1 Uropsilus gracilis
AAAAAAAAAAAAAAAAAAGTAAAGAAGAGTTTATTGCTGCAAACTCTGGGCAAGGTTCACTGATACCTGGGTGTGGGAGTTTAGTGAAGTCGTACTGACATTAGAGTTGGTGTCTGCTTTTATTGGGGTAGGGACATGGGGGTTGAGTTTTGCTGGTGTGGTAGACAAGGTCGGCAGGCAGGTAAGGTCATTTGCTAGATGAGGTGGGTGGTGGGTGAGGTTGACAGTAGTTTCAGTTATAGCCTAAGGGTATAGCCTTAGCTTGGGAAGTGTCCATACAGAATTTTTTTTTTTTTTTTAAGACTAGATCTCGCTATTTTTTGCCTGTGGAACCCCAGACTCACATTGCCCAGGGTACCACAATCCCCAACCTTAGCTTCCCAGGTAGCTGGAATTACAGGTGCGTGCCACCATGCCCAGCTAATTTTTTAGAACTAGGTCTCTTACATGTCCCTGGTGGGACTCGAACCGTAATCCCTGGCCCCTGTAGTGGCTTCCTAGGCTGCCGCTTACAGGCATGCACAACCATGCCCAGCTAGTGTCCATACAGAATTTATCCAGCATCCTTAATCCTCTCAGGGGATGAGGTTCCCAGTGCCCTTAATCTGACCTTTCATCTGGTACTTGGAAACTTGCTTTAATTTAGAAACTGAGAAGCTTGGGAATTTTCTGGAGACCTAAGAGAACTTGGAGTGCTACTGTTTTCACTGTGAGATGTCTAAAGTGGTTGCTATTGCTGTTTTGAATGAGTCTATCATTTCGGCTGCTTCAGGGTTGAAGCAAAAAGAATGCTCCTGCTGTTGACTTGAAGGGAGGACGGAGGCCATATTTTTGGCTATACATGGCTGAAGAACCCATGTGCTGCTTTTATGGACTCAGAGACTAAAGTGTGTGGTAAGATAGATAACCAAAGGGGTCCCTTATACCCTTAGTGACTCTTTTTTTATTTTTTTGAGACTAGATCTTGCTATTTTTGTCCGGGGAACTGCAGGCTCACGTTGCCCAGGGTGCCATGGACTCAAGCAATCCCCAGCCTCAGCTTCCCAGGTAGCTGGGATTACAGGCGCGCGCCACCACGCCCAGCTATTGTTTGGAACTAGGTCTCACTATGGGCCCCAGGCGGGACTCAAACCACGATCCCTAGCCCCGGCCGCTTTATAGGCTGAAGCTGTCTACGGCCATGCCACCCTGAATGCACCCATCTCGTCTGATCTCGGAAGCGTAGGCTGAAGCTTACAGGCATGAGCCACCGTGCCTAGCCTGTTTTTGCCTCTTTAAGATAGTTTAGTCTTGCTACTGCGCATGGGTTAGGGGTGAACCTGGGGAGCGGCTGGTTTTAAAGGAACTGCTGCTCCTGCTTGTAAGTTTATTTAAATACCCTGCTTTTCTTGTTTTGGTACCTGATTTCATTATGATAACATTTAATCCTGAATTCTGGGCTACTTCATTATATTCCTTATTTTTTCATATTTATGGTTATCTCATGTCTACATGAGGTATGCATGTTAATAAACTCCAGTTTTTCTTTTGTTATGTCTTATTTTTATAAGAGATGCCAGCTAATAACCCAGAAGGGTAAAGGGAAAATGCTTTTTCTTTCTCTATACATTCAGTGTTAATTCTTTCCTGCCAGGAAACCTGTCACCACCTTCTCTCATCTCAGTACTCCTTGAGAACTAATTCATTTAACAGTTAATAGCTTTGCTCATTTAGGAAGAACATTTCACTTTAAGTTTTGGGAACTTTGTTTAAGTCTAAGGTTTGTCTCTTAGCTTTTAGGCCAGTCCCTCTAAATACAAAACCAAATGAGTGCTCATGCTTTCTTTTATTCAACAAACATTTGTTGAGTACCAAAAAACTCTATAAAATCAAATAAAATTTAAAAGGTCTTAGGGTTAGCTCTAATGTTTGTGCTTATCTTGTCATGCATACAATTTAAGAGTAAGATTTCTTAGTTGCCTCTATGGTACTTTGTGCTGCTAATCAAAGTATTGCCTTTCATTCATTAAAATATTCCAAAATATTTATTATTACTAATAAATTTGAGTTTTTACTATTTGACTGGTATAGTCTTATACCCTTTATATACATATATATATATATATGTATTTTTTTTTTTTTTGAGACTAGATCTCGCTAGTTTGCCCATGGAATCCCAGGCTCTCATTGCCCAGGGTACCACAGACTCAAGCAATCCCTAGCCTCAGCTTCCCAGGTAGCTGGGATTACAGGCGTGCACCATCGTACCCAGCTATTTTTTTGGAACTAGGTCTCGCTACAGGCCCCAGGCAGGACTCGAACCGTGATCCCTAGCCCCGGCTGCTTCATAGGCTGAAGCTTTCATAGGCTGAGCCACCGTGCCCAGGCCAAGCACAGATTCTTCAGGTGTTTAGGGAAATAGACTCTGCTGCTCTTTCAAGATGAACTGCAAATTCTCAGGACAAAGTGTATATGTGAGAAAGGGTGAGTGTGGAGCCACTGATGCAATTTTCTATCACAGTCTGCCCTCTGACATAACTATTTACCTTCTCCCTATGTGCAAAATAGGCTCAGCCCATTTCAGGACCCCTGAAAGATTTGTCCAATCATGGTAATAGGCTCAGAGTCTAGGATCTTGTGATCTTCACTGGTGATTGGAAAGCCTATAATCTAAAAGGAAAAGTTATTTACTGCACAAATGCCCAAAATACAGTGGTGAGTCAGGGACAGACTTTATTAGAATAGACTCTCCCTTGAAAAAGAATAAGTGAGAGAACAGTAGGCAGATAGTAGTCATTGATCCAGAACAATTCCAAAATCAGCTGGGCATATCCAGTCAGGTTCCCCCTACCCTGGGGATAGGAAATGTTCCTTGACTAGACCTGGTTCTACTCCCATGGTATTGCACCCCAGAGCCCCCTGCCTCATGACTTTTGGCTCCCCCAAGTGTGAAACAGCTTTCCTTCTCCATGTTCTTTGCTTTTATCTTGAAGAAATAGCCTTTTTTTTCCCTGCTCCCCCTACCCCCCCAAAATTGCCTTTAATAGTAGCTGAGAAGCTTTCCCAGCTTACTTTTTCCTGAGGGAGAATATGCAACCCAGAGGCCTTGGTATAAATTGAATAATCTCAGTGCCTTTTTATCATGATAGTTTCACTTCATGCACCCAAAATTCTCTAGAGTCCCCTGAGCTGTTCAGGGTGCTCTAGGGATAATGCCTTGAAAGTTTCTAGAGGACCTTTTGTCCTACTGAGACTATTAGGCATTGCCTTGAATTTTTCAGAGAACTTAAAAGCAGTTTTCTCTCACACCCTTGAGGTCATTTCTTGCTTGATAATCTTTTACTGACTTAAGAAACTGGGAATGAGAATTTTCCAAGACAGAAAATTCTACCCACTTCACATTTCCTCCAAGTTATGCCTGTAAGTTCTTCCTTTAGCTCATCTTTTTCTTATAAAACTTTATCAGACACACATAAGAGCTAGCTGACATACTCAACGTTCTGCCTGGAGAGTTCTTGTTCAAGTCTACAAGTTTATTCAGTACATTTTCTATGTACCCATTTCTATGTATTTTGCCATTACATAATATTACTGAGCAAGTAAGGACTTGTCTCCCTGATGCATATAAATTCCAATTTTATACCATCAGGGTTTGGGGAACTTAAAAAGGTTTTATAGGCATTGCTGGCTAAACAGAAGACAAGAGACCCTGAGATAGGGCTTAGATTTGTCTCCCCAAATGGTCCAGGGAATGGGAAATGGGGTTCAGGAAATAAGAATTGAATTTTACCGGTTAGAGAATTAACTCCGTTATAGGAGTTAATGGGTTGGGGCACAGGAATGTGGTCTGACAGCAGGTCATTGGATGAAACCAACAGGAACAGAAGAATGCAGAGCTGGCTGAAGCTCACTGGTGGAGGTGGGCTCCTGCGTGGATCTGGGCGTGGTAAGATCCCTTCTCTGTGTGGACACCTTATGCCCAAAGGGTAGACTAGGTTGCGAGGTTTTATTTCATCTGGAGAAGCAGAATTTCTTGAGAACAAGTCAGTCTTGATATTGCAACAAAGGGGCTTTTAAGTTATCTGATTCAACTGAGCAGCTTGAAAAATAAATGGTTAGAGTTGATTAATAGATTTTTTTTTTTGAGACTAGGTCTCGCTAATTTTGCCCATGGAACCACAGGCTCTCGTTGCCCAGGGTACCACAGACTCAAGCAACCCCCAGACTCAGCTTCCCAGGTAGCTGGGATTACAGGCACGCGCCACCACGTCCAGCTATTTTTTTGGAACTAGGTCTCGCTACGGGCCCCAGGCGGGACTTGAACCGCAATTCCTAGCCCCGGCCACTTCATAGGCTGAAGCTTACAGGCACGAGCCACAGTGCCCGGCTAGAATTGATTAATAGATTAATAGTTCAGTCATGGGCAGAAAGAATGCTGGTTTTGGTGTTGGTTTCAGCTGCATGGCCCTGTTTCACTAACACAGCTCGCCATTTCCCCCATCTTCTTGAAAACTTTTCCTCACTATTTTCCAGCTTTCTTATGTTCCAAAATCAACGCCATATGTGTGTGTGTAATTTTTTTTTTTTTTTTGCTGTAATCATGATGGAAACTTAGAGTAGAAACATTTAAGGTGAATGATCTCACAAGGACAAATGCAATGCAATAATGGGGGTAGAAAATTAATGAATCTCATTTTTTTGAGACTAGGTCTTGCTATTTTTGCCTGTGGGGCCACAGGCTCACGTTGCCTAGGGTACCACAGACTCAAGCAATCCCCAGCCTCAGCTTTCCAATTAGCTAGGATTACAGGCATGCACCACCATGCCCAGCTATTTTTTGGGACTAGGTCTTGCTGTGTTGCCCTGGGCGGGACTTGAACTGCGATCCCCAGATCCCGCTGCGACTCCATAAGCTGTCATTTACAAGCATGCACCACCGTGCCCAGTGTAGGATTGTCAATCTTAAAAGACCAACCAACTTGACCCTAAGGCAAAAATTTCCACAAATTTCATCAAAAAACATAAAAGAACACCCCTTGCCTTGGCAAGAGGCATTTCTCATTCTTGAAGACCTGCCTGTGCAGGCTTCTCTGCCCCCTATTCCTCAATAAATTTGCATGTGCTGCTGAAGGGGGGTATATGCTGAATTCTTTCTCAGAGGGACCCAAGAACCCCTCTTCTGGAAACAATTTTTGTGTCTTCCCTATTTCATAAAAACAACTCCAAACCTTGATGTAAAGTAGTGATCACCTCAGCAATTCTGCTGACTTCAGTTGTTTTTTGTTTTTGTTTTTTTGAGACTAGGTCTCATGGTGAAACTGCCAGGCTCATGTTGCCTGGGATACCACAGACTCAAGCAATCCCCAGCCTCAGCTTCCTAGGTAGCTGGGATTACAGGCATGCACCACCACATCCAGCTATTTTTCGGGGGCTAGGTCTTGCTATGTGCCCCTGGGAGGACTCGAACCGCAATCCCTGGCCCTGGCCGTGGCTTCCTAGGCTGCCACCTACAGGCATGTGCCACCATGCCTGGTCTGACTTCAGTTGTGTTGCTGGTGCTTTTTGTTTTCTAGCTGAGGACCAGCTGACTGGGATGGCCTCTGCTGGGGCAACTTAGCTCTTCCTCTAATGAGTTCCACATTGAAGCCAGGTGTGAATAAGGCACCAAAACTAAGTAGGGAGACAGATAACAAGGGCTATAGCCAAGGCCGGGCATGTCTGTAAGGTGGCGCATGTCTGTAAGCGGCAGGCTGGGAAGCCGCGGCCGGGGTCAGGGATCACAGTTCGAGCCTGCGGCGGGGCTCGGAGCGAGACCTGGTGCCCCAAAATAGCTGGGCGTGGTGGTGCGCGCCTGTCCCAGCTAATGGGAGGCTGAGGCTGGGGATAGCTTGAGCCCGGGGTACCATGGGCAACAGGAGCCTGCGGTTCGCTGGGCAATATAGCGAGACCTAGTCTCCAAAAAAAAAAAAAAAAAGAAAGGGCTATAGCCAAATCAAGGGACACTGCTTGATTAGACCATATTCTATGGGTTCTCACCCATGGGAAAATTGCAAGATACGCAGGATCCAACAACCTTAAGCTTTATTTAACAAGAAAAACAGAGTTTAATGTTGCCATGAGGGGCCAGGTAACTCACTCAGTGTCCACCAGAAAATAGGAGTGCCAGTTACATGTCACCAGGAGTGCTGGAGAACAGTGATGCTCAGGAGTGGTCACCAGGAGCACACCACCAACAAACAGCTCTTAGAGACACCAAGTCGAGGGCCTTTGGTACTCTTGGGAGGCAATGTCAGAGACAGGACTGGAGGCCCAGTCTCTACAAAGCTTTTCAGCTTCTCTTCCTAGGTAGTTGGCTGCTGAATGCAATCCCCCTTCCTTCTTCTGAGACCAGTAATAGAGGCCTACTCTTCTCCTTTGAGGCTGGAATTGTTCCCTAAAAGGCTCTTCTGGGAGGCTAGAGTGCAGACTTCAGAGGCTGGAGCCCATGCCCCCTCAGTTTCCTCTGACCCTGGCTTAAATCCACCTTCAGGGTGCCCCACCCTAAAGTGAGATTGGAGTATCCTTCATTCCCATGGCTGATTGCACTTTCAGCAAGATCACCACAGCTGCTGCTGTTGTGGGCTCCTGCCAGGTATCAACATCTGGCCCAGGCATATATGGGGCTAAAGTGAGCACATTCATAGGGCAATTGCAGAAAAAAGTAAACGAGAAAGTCTAAACACAAATCACTTGTTTAATCTGCTGTCCTCACGCCTGTTAGAATCCCTATTTGCCAATGCAAGGTACACAGTCAAGTTCAGATTTAAGGGTTAGGAATTAGATTCTGCTTCTGTGAGAAGAATTACAAAGCCACAGAATGAAGCATTTGGGTACAGAGCACTGAAGAACTGGGGTCATTAATGCGGTGGATCTGTCATCAATTATTAATTTATTAATTTGTTGATTTTTTCCTTTGAACAACCAGGTTGCTATAAACCAATTTGATCATCAATCAAATCATTTAACTAGATTTTCCTCTTTAAAAAGTATGTTTTTCTACCGGACACAGTGGCACATGCCTTTAATCAGGCAATAGAAGTGAGGCCACAGCTAGGAATTGCTTGAGTAGGCAGTTTCAAGAATGGCCCAGGGCAACATATCGAGACCTAGTCTCAGAAACTCACATTGTTTCCATACTTGACTGTTTTTTTTTGTTTGTTTGTTTATGGTTTTTTTTTTTTGGAGACTAAGTCTCGCTATTTTTGCCCGTGGAACCGCAGGCTCCCATTGCCCTGGGTTCCACAGTCTCAAGCAATCCCCAGCCTCAACTTCCCAGGTAGCTGGGATTACAGGCATGCACCACCACGCCCAGCTATTTTTTTGGAACTAGGTCTCGCTACGGGTCCCAGGTGGCACTTGAACCGTGATCCCTAGCCCAGGCCGCTTCACAGGCTGAAGCTTACAGGCACGAGCCACCGTACCCAGCCTGACTGTCATTTTGGTAAGAATTAAGTCCCCGCCTCTCAGAAACAGGCTGAGACTGCCAGTGTGAACACAGAACTTCAGAATTACAGGAATGGTGGGGGTCAGACTTTTCTTCATATGGAAAATGATTATGACTCAGATGGTCCAAAGCTCCACTTTCCAAATACAGAAAACCTGGAACTTAATGCAAAATGCACTGGAAATTAAAGAGAGTATCATAAGTCCAAGGTCAAGTGGGCTTTTGGAAATAAGAGCTGATGGCCTAGCCTCCTCTGCCCGGAATGGACCCTCTTCAGTATGTTTAAAGGAAGAGGTTTTGTTTTGATTTTATTTCCCCACAGTGCATAAAACCTACTACTAGTGATATAATGAAGCAGAATATATCTGCTCACTTACAAGAGAGACTCCTAGATAATGGTATTTGCTTGCTGAGATTATTCAGCACATTATTTCAAAGTGACAAAATTTAGGGCAATCTGAGAAAAGAATTCAAAATGGCAGCTACATTTGCTGATAGTTTTATGTGACACAAACATGCATATAAACCCATTTTTTTCCAGCATATATTTCTAGAGGCCAAGACCCCTGGTGATGAAAATAAGTTATTTTATACATCACAGTGCACATAACAAAGGAGGGAAAGACACTTTCTTGGAGAGTCACCAAAAGACATTCTGTCAAAATCTGGAGTGGAAAGTTAGAAGCCTCCTAGCCTACATTAGCCTGACCCCTGCTCTTTGCTTATGGGTGATGGAAACTTAGAGCAGAAAAGTTTAGGGCAGAAGTTCTCACAAGGACAGACACCAGAGGTGGGATTAGGAATGATTAATAAATCTTAGACTAAGCATGGCCATGGAAGTGTTCAGGAAACTAAAATGGGGTCAGAATGTTATTGGGTGAGGGGCTCACCCCTTTTGATTTTAGTCAATGAGGTTTCTTCTGCCCATGCACAAGCAGTTACCCAGAGATCAAACTTTCCTGATAAGGGTAAGCACAGGGGTTTATTCACAAATAGGAGAAGACAACCCAAAAGTCCAATAGTCCACACCTTTGATAGGGGAGCTATGGTGAAATTGGGGGACCATGGCCCCTAGCACTGGTGTTGCATGAGACTAGCAACCATTGTGCATTGGTAGGTGGAGACTTGGAGAATGGAGTCCAAGCTTTCTCATGATGGGATCAGTAAGAGGTGATTTAAGGAGAAGACAGAAGGAAGAGAAGGCTTAGAGCAGAGAAACAGAGCAGAGGAGAGAAGCTTGTGTCAGTTGCCTTGGAAATGTGATACCTGAAAACTTGTTTTAACCTTGAGACTGCAAAGTTTAGAAATCGTCTGGAGAACTAAAGAGATTTTGCTGTGTTGTTGTTTCCATGGTGAGATGTCTGAAGTGGTTGTTGCTGTTGTATCAAGTGAGTTTTGCTTGTTTCAGTCTTGCCACTTCAGAGTTGAAGCTGAAATAATGCCGAAGCTGTGCCTTTTTTGAGCATTGAAGACACCATCCTGGCTTCTTCATTGGATTTAAATCTCCTGCTTTTGAAGAAGGATAGATGACCCCATCTTAGCTTTTTCTACATTTGGCTTGGAGTAAAGCTGTGCCTTTGAAGAATGGGTGATGGTGCTATTTTGGCTTCTTCACCTGGCTTGAAGGTGAGACAGCTGCCATTTTGTGGAAGCATGTAGCTTCAGGCCACATGTAGCCTTTTGGACTAGAAACTGGACTGGTTGATGATACAGGGGTAGTGATGCAGTTGAAAATTGTATTGGTGCCAAAATACACTGGTGTGAAGAGTCTGAGAGAAAGACCCCACACAAGAGAAAATGGGAAGCGGGAAGAGAGGGTGTATAAAAAGGTAGGAGAGAGGAGATAGAAAAAGAGAAGGAAGGAGAGATGAGAATGGTAGACTTAGAGAACAGGTCCATGTGGCCTGGCCGAGGGACGCCCGCTGGAAGAGTGAGCTGGTGGTGGCAAGGAACCACATGGTGGGAGAGTCGCCGGCAAAGGAGCAGCTGGTGTGGAGTCAGATGCCAGAATGGCAGGCTGGGGGTGACCAGGGGCTGCTGAAGGTAGGCCTGCTGGATTTGGCCAGATGCTGCCAAAGGTGGACCTGGTAAGGAAGCATATGGAGCCTCAACAAGGCAGCATATTTAGAAAGCTGATTTGGGATCAGCATTTTGTGGAAGAAGTTTGAAGAGTCTTGGAGAAGCGGAGCAGCTCAGAACACTGGAGAAGAAGCAAAGAGAAGACACTGGAGGAAGACTAGAATTTGCAGAGTGCCTTAGTTTTGGAAGGGCAAAGGGGCACCATCTTGGTTATGTGTCTTTAGGACCTTTGAGACTGAAAATGGTGACTGGGATCAGATAACTGGCCACTTGTGGCATTAAGGACTCTTTGTTTTTCTGGTTAATTTCCCTTGTTAATAAAACCCTGTTGGGGCTGGGCACAGTGGCACTTATCTGTAAGCTTCAGCCTAGGAAGTGGCTGGGGCTAGGGATCGCAGTTCAAGTCTCGCTTGAGGCAACATAGTGAGACCTAGTCTCCAAAAATAGCTGGGCGTGGTGGCGCACGCCTATATTCCCAGCTACCTGGGAAGCTGAGGTTGGGGATTGCTTGAGTCTGTGGTACCCCGGGCAACGTGAGCCTCTAGTTCCACAGGCAAAAATAGCGAGACCTAGTCTCAAAAATAAGCAAACAAACCAAACAATCTATCAATTAAACAAACTCTGTTGCTAAACTGCATTTGTCTGCTATGCAGGGGTGGGGGATGGACCTGAGATAACCTGATGGGCAAAAGCTGCAATTTTTTTTTTTTTTGGAGACTAGGTCTCACTAGTTATTTATTTATTCATTCATTCATTCATTCATTCATTCATTCATTCATTTATTCATTTATTTATTTATTTATTGCCTGTGGAACCACAGGCTCTCATTGCCTGGGGTACCACAGACTCAAGCAATACCCAGCCTCAGCTTCCCAGGTAGCTGGGATTACAGGTGCGCACCACCACGCGCAGCTATTTTTTGGAACTAAGTCTCACTACGGGCCCCAGACGGGACTCGAACCACGATCCCTAGCCCTGGCCGCTTCAGGCTGAAGCTTACAGGCACGAGCCACCGTGCCCGGCCTTAGAAGCTGCATTTTAAAAGATTTTTCACCCTGTGACTTGTTGGTTGGTGGCTTCTGCCCATTTTTGACCCAGTTTCAATAAGATTACTTGTATCCTCAATAAGGTTTCTTGTATCCTCAGTGACTTGCTTGTTTTGTCCTTTTAATAAGTGAATCTGTCTTTGCCTACTATTAAGGTTAGTTGTGGTCTTGCTACTGCTTGTGCGGGATGGGAAGAACCTAAGGAGTAGCTGGGTTTATAGGACCAGCTGCTCCTGTTTGTAAGTTTAGTTAACTACCTGGTTTTGTTTGTTTTCCTACCTCATTTCACCTTTACAAGTGCCCCAAACAGAAAGAAACCCTACTTCTGCTTCTCAGGGAGCTGTGTGGGTTTTACCTGTCTTAGTGTAGTTCAGTCTAAAACCACCAGGTTATGTCCTTGTCTTTGTCCTCAGTCACTGTAGCCAGTATGGAGTGAGTTCCACAATCAACACGAGGTTCATGGGAATCCCAAAAGGTTCAACAACTCCTGTCTCCTGCTCCAGATATCTGATGCCAGATCAGCTCTCCTCTCAGCTAATCTGATCCTCCTCCAAATTGTCTTTTTCAGTCCCTGCACCTTTCTCTTTTATCCCTTTTTCCTTGCTTTCCCCTCCCATCAGGAATCCCTATGATGGGATTATCAGCCACACTCTGACTTGGTTTAATTATGATCCCTTCCTTGGACTTTAGAATGCTTTCTCAGGGAGTTAAATTAGCATAACAATGTTGACCAAGTCCTACTTAAGATTTACAACTTCAAGGTAAATCTATTTGACTTCAGGTCATTCTTAACCTCTATCTCTGTCTTTCAGACACAGGTCATTGTGATGCTAAAGTTTAACCAATATATAACACTGCCCATATTGGAGTCCTAGCTTCAAGAAAACATTATCAGTCAGAAGATCTTAGACCTTCCCAAGAAATGACACCCTCACCAAAGATGAGGAAATAGATCCAGAAAAAAAAAAAAAAGACTAAAGGACTAAACATGGACAAACAACAAAAAGAAAGGAGACAAAGTGACCAGGGGGGGATGTGGTGGTAGGGTATTCCCATGGGGATCAGCAATTATACAATTATGTATTGTAAAAAATCCAAAAATAAAATAAAACATTTATTAAAAAAAAAAGATCTCAGACCAACCCAATCTGACCCCAAAGGTGATAATTTCCACAATTCCATCAAAGAACACCTTTTTCCTTGGCAAAATAGAGCTCTTGCTTTTTAAGACCACCAGTCCAGTATGTATGCAGCTTTTTTCCCTTCCTTTCCTCAATAAACTTGCTGAATGCTGATGAATGGAAAATTTTGCTGAATTCTTTCTCAGAGGGACCCAAGAATCCCATTGCTGGAACCCCAACACAGGGATGAGGTGGGAGCTGTTTCTGCCAATGTTCTACTCTTCTCCCTCCATCTCTTGCTCCTTGGGGTGGGGGTCTGGGTATTTAGCATACATGCTTCATGGCCCAGAAAGTTATACACAGTCTGAGCCCTTGACATCCTTGCTATTTATTGTGGAAGCAGGAAAATATTGACTTGAACAGTTCCCCAGAGTAGGGTCCCTTGTCATTCCCCCCAAGGCATGTGTTACAGGGGCATCAACCCCGAAAGAGTAAGTCCTTTGCTCTCTAGGGAAAGTATTTACCAGAAAGCTCTAGTTGTAGTTGAACCAGGCAAGACTTCCTCAGAGACTCAACACATGAGGGAGCCAGTTTGAGAAAGGAAAAAATTTGCATCAGACTTCATTTTTTTTTTTTTTTGATACTAGGTCTTGCTATTTTTGCCCATGGAACCGCAGGCTCTCGTTGCCCAGGGGGCCACAGACTCAAGCAATCCCCAGCCTCCTTCCCAGGTAGCTGGGATTACAGGCGCGCGCCACCACGCCTAGCTATTTTTTTGGAATTAGGTCTCGAAGTGTTGCCCAGAGCTGGACTTGAACCACGATCCCTAGCCCCAGTCGTTTCATAGGCTGAAGCTTACAGGCACGAGCCACCATGCCTGGCTGCATCAGACTTCTAAGGCCACATTTTTCTTTCTTTTTTTTTTTTTTTTTTTTTTCATGAGCCCTGGTAAGCATTTTATTTTTTTTGTTTGTTTTGTTTTCATTTTTTATTTGTTTGCTTGATTTTCCCTATATCCCTCATATAAGTGCATTTTTCTTTATTAAATTCCTGGAAAAGATTTTAGATGGGTGCATATTTTCATCAGAGCAATACCCATTTTCAAAACAAAGATGGCCTAATTCTTCATAAACAGATTTTTAAGATAAGTTGATACATCCTCCAATATACTTTTATATCAATGGTTCTAATATGCAATAGAAATTAAAATCCTTGCTTAATAGAATAAGTGTCTCATTTTACCCATTACCAAAACCTCTAGCGCCCAGGACTAGGGTGTTTTAAAGACCAACAGAGAAAATTCAAATTGCTTCCTGTGGGGTTATCATTTAATAAATTTAAAAACTAAGCTCTCACTACTTACCCAGCAGCCTAGTTTAGGAGGTTTGAGAGGCTACAGGGAAAATCAATATGGTTGCCATAGGAACTAGTCCTAAGATCTATCACCTTGACCTTGGCCAGCAGAGCTCCAAGAATGGGCAAACAGAGTCAGGATACATTCTGTGTCAAAGGTGAACACCCAAAACCAGACATCCCAGCAGATAACTGGCCCAAATTGGTGACACTCCCCCCACCCCACCCCCTAGTAAGAAAGTCACAAAACAGTATCAAAGGGAGAAATTCACGCTCTTTGCTTGGGAAAAACCTCCCATCTTACTCCCTGTTCTCTTTTGGAGAATATTCAATAAATTCACCTTTTCAGTTTTGCCACACTGTCCTGGTGAACATTTCACCCTGCCAACATCCCAGTGTTATATCACTACATCTCCCAAAAAAAAGAATCTTTATTTTGGCTCCACCTCACTGAGATCATGCCCATTTCAACAAAGAAACAAAAACAAATCAACAAATGCACCATCCCCCAGCCTTATTCACAGGCCTTTAATAGGACAAGAGAATGGATAGTTAGATCTCTTATTTTGCATTTTATCTACTCCTGAACCCTAATCAGAAATCTGAGATTTGGAATTTAGCTCAAGAGAAAAAAATCCACATTTCCCCACTATAGTTCTCTCTCTTTTTTTTTTTTTTGAGACTAGGTCTCACTATTTTTTTTTTTTTTTTTTTTTTTTTT
>PVHY01030013.1:0-13772 GCA_004024945.1 Uropsilus gracilis
GGTGCGCACCACCACGCCCAGCTATTTTTTTTTTTGGAACTAGGTCTTGCTACGGTCCCCAGGCAGGACTCGAACCACAATCCCTAGCCCCAGCCGCTTCATAAGCTAAAGCCTACAGGCACAAGCCACTGTGCCCAGCTTTTCTAATAATATTTTAATTGTTAAGTTTTGGGTTTTTACCTTTCTGCTTTATTTCCCCAGTTGAAAATTGATAACTTATTAACCATGAGGAAAAATACTATGTTTTACCCTTCCCTGACACATAATCAGCTGAGTCAGTTAGCTCAGACTTTCCTACATGAGTCACTTTTTGGAAAAGGACAGTCATGGAAAGTTTTGGCTAAATAAAGACTTTTCAGGAAGTTCTGAGTAACTGAAAATGAAGTTAAAGTGGAGTCTCTGCTGATAATAATTGAATTAACTTGCTAGTAGTGATCCTTTCCTGTCAGGGTTCCCTCTGGATAAATTAGAAATGGTCTGTAACTTAACTGTTTTACTAGAAGATTTTGGACAGCCGCTGGGCTCTTTTTACTGCTTATTAAAAGTGGAGTTCTAAGCTGGGCATGGTAGTGTGTGTCTGTAATCCAAGTGCTGGGAGGTAAAGAGGCCCGGGGTTGCTTGAGTTCGCAGGGTTCAAGACCACCCTGGCCAACATAGTGAGATCTGGTCTCAAAAAAGCAGCTGGGCCCAGTGGTGGGCACCGGTATTCCCAGCTACCTGGGAGGCTGTGATTGGGGATCTCTTGAGTCTGCGGGATTAGTGCTATCCCTGGCAATTTAGTGAGACCTAGTCTCTGCCCCCCTTCCCAAAAAAAAAAAAAAAAAAGAAAGAAAGAAAAGAAGAAAAGTGGAGTGCTAAGCATACTGTCAAGGAAGAGTAACCTGCCAGTATTACTTTGTGTCAATTTCCAAAGTCCCTGAGAGAAATAGAATTTTTTCCTGGTGAATGTAGAAAGGATTTTGATTCCAGCAATGACAAAGATACTCCCACAGATTATGCTTTTTCACTGCTTCATTTATGACACTTACTATAGACCATATGTATTCATGGCTTGTCTTCATGGCTGACTATCCTGATGAAAGTTTGCCTCAGGAGCACCTACCCATCTCTTCTACTTTCCTTATATCTCACTGAGCCTTTCAAAAACTAATTCAGTTTAGTTTCCTTCTTACTGACTGTTCCATTTGACTTCAGGTTTAGGCAATCAGAGAAAACGAAAACGTACACCAGTCATTTTCAGAGCGTTTGGTTGCTATCCTTTTTCTGACATATTTCTTTTCATTTTCTGTATATGGTTTTGTCTTTTTAAATTTGTTTTCCACTGCTTAATAGGGTGTTGGTAGAGACAGGTAAATAATGCATACATTCAGCCTCCTTTTCTAAGTGATCTTTACAGTTGTTCCTTGTGCGCCATCTTCAAGTCTGCCTCTGATTGTACTCAGGGTGCAGAAATTTGAAACATTCCCTCTCATCCAGTTCTCTGGGACTCTGTGTTAAGTCTTAGGTTTGGATATGGGTTGTTTTGGTTGTCCATATAGAGTATAAAGAATCACCTCAAAATGTAGTGACTTTAAAACAATTGTAATTTCTCATAGTTCTGAGGATGTCTGGCCTCAGCTAGACTGTTCTTGCTCAGCATCACTTCTGCAGTTAGTGAAGTTGTCTCAGCTAGTGGATAGTGGATAGTATATGGTGTAGACAGTGAGCCATCGTCTTACTCTTATATCTAGTGCCAGGATTAGACACCTGGGGCCTTTATCAGGCTGCTCTGGTATTTGCCTCTGCATGGTCTTCTAATGTGTTCTTTCCAGCATGTTGACTTCAGAGTAGCCCAGACTACACACACTGTGTTTGAGTCATATGTATGTCTCTCAGCCCAAGTCACAACAGATTTGTGTGTCTAGTAGAGAAAAGGGAGGCTTCCAGGAAAAAAATTAAAAAATGGGAAGAGAAGCCAGACTCTTTGTATGGCAATTTTGGGTTTCAGAGGTGCATTGTTTTTTTTTGTTGTTGTTGGTTTTTTTTTTTTGAGACTAGGTCTCGCTATTTTTACCCATGGAACCACAGGCTTACGTTGCCCGGGGTACCATGGACTCAAGCAATCCCCACCTCAGCTTCCCAGGTAGCTGGGATTACAGGTGCGCACCACCACGCCCAGCTATTTTTTGGGAATAAGTCTCACTGTTTTTGCCCCGAGCGGAACTCGAAGCGTGATCCCTAGCCCCAGCCGCTTCATAGGTTGAAGTTTACAGGCACGAGCCACCGTGCCTGGCTTCAGGGGTACATTCTCAAGAGAGAGAACCAGGTGGCTAACCTCAGAAGACTTGAATTGCCACTTCCACTGAATCTTAAGAATTGCCTGCCACCAAGGCCCACTACTTTCAAGTGCTGGTCACATACTCTTTAATCCCCTCTCCTACTTCCCCACTTTGGGGTAGAGTTAGATTGTAGAAGAATAGATCAGATAGGCTATTTGTGATAGCCATCTTTGGAGGAAACAGTCTACTAGAGAGCTTTCTCTAGCATTATTCCTTGATGTCTGGATAATCTTGGAAAAGTAACTTTACCCCTTGCATACTTATTGTTTATACTGTGGTTTTTTTCCCCTTGAAATAATGCAAGTGTTTTTCTTCCAAATATTCTGTTTCCCCATTCCCACTTTTACTGGATCTTAAACGAATGAGTTCTAATCTATGACCTACAATGGGGGGCCTTTTTCAGCCTCTGCATCAGTAGCTAGCAGTGGACTGTGATTCAGTAGTGGCTACTGGAGTGTGCTTCATGCTGGAAGTTGGGGAGGATAGATCACATTTATACATGTTTACTTTAGTGAGGGAAGCTGTCTCCTAAAGTTGTTGTGGTAAACTTGAATTGGAAAGCTCAGTGACCAGAATATTGAAAGCTCAGTGGGTATTTTCCTTATCATTTATTTTTTTCTTAGATTTTGTTTCTCTGTTTTCATTTTCTTTGTAAATTTGATGTTTCTTCCCTTGTTGCACAGGGTGACTAAAGAAGTAGACGCTACATCTAAAGAAGCCAAATCTTTCTTCAAGCAAAATGAGAAAGAAAAACCATCAACTAATGTCTCTTCATCTCTGCTGCCATTGCCTGCTGGGTCAGGGTGAGTGTTCGCAGCTCAAGCCTGGTGTGCCTGGAATGCTGGAGGGCTCTGCACTCACTTGTGCTCTCATGACTCCTTTCCCAAGAGGGGATTATGCTGCTGCTCTGCTTTTCTAGAAGTGCTTGCCAGAATGGCAGGTGCAAAGGAAAATTGGCCATAGTTTTCTATTTTGATTCTGGTCTGAAAAAAACCCTCACTTACATTAGGTTTTAAATAAAAAAAACTAATTTTTGAATGAAAATATCAGCAGTTTGTCAGAACTTCTGATGAGGTTTGAGTTGAATACTCACGATCCCATTCCGCACTGACCTCAGAGGAACATAAAAGGTGATGTATAGATAATCCTCCTTAGTACATTGCCAGGAATTTAATAATTTTTCTCCCTTCTTTTTTTTTCATGTTATTTGAGTTTATTTTTAGCTATAGATTAGAATTTTTTCTCTTGGAGGAAATAAAAATTCCTTTCTTCTTCACCTGTGTGTAAGGAGTAAAACTACAACAAACGTTAGAAGCTGGGGTGCTGGTATCTGTGGGCAGCATGGATCACTGACTGACCTCTTGGAGAGCTCTGCTCTTAAGGTGTTTGAGGTAGAACAAGTCTTTTAAGGGCTTCTCTGACCATTCAGTAAATGTGTCACTTCTGTTTCTCTATAATTGTTACAAACA
The DNA here is from genome assembly GCA_004024945.1 of Uropsilus gracilis. Taxonomy (NCBI): domain Eukaryota; kingdom Metazoa; phylum Chordata; class Mammalia; order Eulipotyphla; family Talpidae; genus Uropsilus; species Uropsilus gracilis. The sequence goes on from PVHY01030013.1 coordinate 3,788, forward strand.
ATAACATTTTAACTTTTCACTTGAGAAAAAAGTACTGATTTTCTATCAAGTAAACTTTTCTAGGATAGACCTTTGTCCTCTTTGCAACTCTGACTCTAAACAACACCCTTTACCCAAAACAGGCATGGAGACTAAGTTTAAATGTAGTTCCTTTATGTGGGAGGTGTTTCCATGAACTTGAGAGGCCATGAGGGGGAGGATGCCCGTACAGAGTGTTGCTATCCAGCCGGTTACTGCTGGTGGTGGCTGGCACTCAGGGAGATGGTGCTAAACGCAGTGCAGACAAGGAGCCTGGGCTGTTTACCCTCTAATTACCATCTGTCCTCACTGACAACTGAGCTGCTTCCACCACAACCCCTAGGTTGTGGACTGCAGGTGCTTGGAGTCAGGGCTGTACTCTGGGTGAGCTGGCAGTGAGTACAAGGACATGGAACTGTGTATGCATCTGCTCTGTCCTCTGCATCTGCTTCTCACACCAAGTATTTCTCTCCCACTGGAGCTTTTTTTAGAGCAGTTGCGCAGAAATCCAAGAAGGAAAAGGATTTTTGTGCATGCTACCTCAGTGGAAATGATGTAAATACTGATGAAGGAGGCCCACTGATGGGACAGTAATGTGAATAGAGTTCCCAAGGCCTGGCTCTATTAACATGCTAAGCCAGCATTTTCCAACTCTTTAAAATAAAATAAAGAGATCATAGTACATAGTAGGAGTAAATAATGTTTCATAGTTTTTTATTTCAGTTATTGATGTGCTTGTATGGTTAATTAATGAACTGTATTTTTAGTGAAGGTTGAAATTTTTTTAAAAGGCAGAGCTGTCAGCTGAAACAACATGTTTGTAGTTTTATTTTCGTAATACAGTTTTGAAACTTCAGACCACTAGCTTTCAACCTTTATTGATAGTCACATTAAAAATAGTTTATAGTATGCACGATATACATATAAACGGATATGTAGAAAAGGGAAATAAAAAATTTGATGAAAGAGCATTTATTGTTATTACATATAATAAACTGATTTTCTGTTTCACATTACTGGGTGTAGTGTGTCATTTAAAAAATGTCACAACCCCCCACTAAATTGATTTCAAAACCTACAAATTAAATTTGACAAGCTAATACTAGAATTAACCTTAAGGATTTTACTTGGGTTTCCAACCGTGTATCTGGTATTAAATATTTTTTAGATGCATTTATTGAAAGTGTTCCTATGACACTAAACTACTAATAACCATATAGAAATAATGACAGTTTCTTTTATTTATTTATTTTTAAATTTTTTTAGAGGCTAGGTCTCGCTATGTTGCCCAGGGTTGTCTCAAGTGATCCCTAATCTCAGCCTCGCAGGTAGCTGGGATTGCAGCTATGAACCACTGTGCCTGGCTAAGAGTTTCTTTTATATTACATTTCTAGCGTGGTCAGTTTCAGCTAGCACAATTTTTACTTCTGGCCTTCTTGGGTACCCCTTAAAATAATTCCTGCTGATGCTTAAAGAGTCCACTTAGAAACAAATGTTCTCTGTTACTGTAATTAATGAAGATGATTAAAGGAGGCTCAAGTGGCATCCTAGCAGATTGTTTAGATCATTATGTCACTCATAGATTTTTCAGTGCATTCTATATCCATTCCTGCTTAGATGGCCTTTACAGGATAATAAATTTGCTGAAATGATACCTGTATTAGGGGGATGCAGCAGAAAACAGAAGATATCCTCAAATTAGGATGTTATTAGGAGAGTTTAATAATTTAGTAGTTAATGAAAAACCACAGGATTAGGAATAGTCTGGAGTACCCAGGGCCAATAATAATGAGACTCTGTTTCCACTTCTAGTCTTGAAGGGGCAAGAAAGATCCTGAGAGCAGGAAGGGCTGGGTGGAGAGAGCTTCCTCTTAGGGACTAGGAATGGAGCATCATTCTCACTTGAGAGAATGATGCTCCAGGGAAAACTAGGAGGTTAAGTGACTAGCTGTCCCTTTCTCCCTCTTTCCGTTGTAGGATGAGTTGGTCAGACTTTTTCCTCCTTTAGTCTGTGTAACCAGCACCTGTGGTATTGTGCCCTCCCCATGGTTGTGTGTGCATGCCCGTGCCCAGTGGATGTGCACATGTGTGAGTGGACACACCTAGGCCTGGGGCAAAAGTTAAAAGGGTGGCATCACCCAGGGTGGGGAGCATGCGATAGGAGAGCACACAGAGAAAAGAGAGCTTGAGAGAGTGCCCAGGGAAAGCGCATGAAGATTTCTAGGGGGTTGAGGTGTACTCCCCTGCCTCCCAGCCACCCACCTCATCCTCACCCTGTCCTTCCCTGCCTGGTGTGCTTGTGTAACTCCTAGTACCAATAAAGAACCTAGGCAGATTGGTTAGTCTGATGCCTGTGCAGTACATTTGGTGTCACGGACAGGCTGTTTTACCCGACAATAGGCAACGAGGATTGGTTACACTACAGTTGGCATCACGAACAGGATACTTACACTATACCCATCTCTTGTCAAGTCATTCTGTTGGCCACTGAGGCATGTGAAAAAAAAATTATTCTAACAACTTGTTAAAATAGCAGGGACTATTTCATGCAGAACTGTTGTAGTAGGTATTAAGACAGTGGAGGAGAGAAATGGGGCTCAGCTCCAAACCCAGTGAAGGAATAGAATGTGGGGGCAGCATGAGCAGGTGAAGCTTTACTGAGAAGAGACATCAAGACTAGGGAGGTTCTTTCTAAACTGAATTGACAGGATTTTTGCTAATGGCAGGCAAGGGACTTCCATGTTAAAGATAGGAAATGAGGAAGATAACATGGATCTGGGGTTCCTTCTAAATGATTGAGTAGAATTCTTGCTAAAATTAGGGGAGGCAGCCAGGCATGGTGGCGTGTGCCTGTAAGCAACAGCTTATGGAGTTGCAGCTGTTAAAGTCCCGCCTGGGGATTGCGGTTCGAGTCCCACCTGGGGCAACACAGCAAGACTTAGTTCCCCCCCCAAAAAAAAACAGTTAGGCATGGTGGCATGTGCCTGTAATCCTGGCTACTTGGGAAGCTGAGACTGGGGATTGTTTGAGTCCGTGGTGCCATGGGCAATGTGAGCCTGTGGTTCCATGGACAAAAATAGTGAGACCTAGTCTCAAAAAATAAATAAAATGAAATTAGAGGAGGTGGGACCTGCAAAGATGGGTTCAGGATCATGTCTTAAAGTTGATTCAAAGAAACCTGACTAAAATTTGGTGAAAAAAGAACTCTCTCAGACTTCCGTATAGGATCTTACTTGCAGTCCAGGGCAGTGTGAGGAAAGAGTCTGAGGGGGGTGCCAGCTGGAAACTGTTCAGCTGAAATATCTTGCAGGGGATTAAGGGACTAACTCCCTTAGAAAGGCCTAAAGTGAAATTTGATCAAGATCTCTTTCTCTGAATAGTATGTAACAGATTATAAAGTTTTATCTGTTTGGTTCCTGTGTAGAAGTCCTCAGAGTTGTATCTGAAAATAGGGACAATTTTAACTGATAATGTGGATCTTGCTAGTCTGAATACACAGAGATACCTTTCAAGTTTAATATGGTAATTTTTAAAAAATACATTTCAGAAAGCTTCTGCAGTTGTAATTGTGCTGGAAAAGGTCAGATCAAGGGGAATTCAGCAGATCTGGGTGTCATAAATTGGTATATTTTGTCATACAAACTTTAGCTTCTACTGCAGACTGCACGTGCAAGGCATGGAAAGTCTTCCCGAGGTAAGGAAGAATCTATAGTAATCATTCATTTATAAGAAAATTACCAGAGTATAAAATCTTTTTCTGCATATTTTTGAGCTTGCTTCAGTTTTGAACTTGTTTAAGTTTATAGACATTGCCTAGCAGAAGCACTTTATTTGTTTATTTTTCTTCTTTCTAAACAAATTTAAGCAATACAGGAAAACCAGAGTAAGAGAATAAAACATCCTGTCCCATGTCCTTGACTAGCAAATAAGAACAGATTCATGGGAGCAAATGTTTGTAACTGAAAATGCATTTCCTCCCCATGTTTAGAATAGCACACTGCTCAGGCTATAAAAAGTCAGAGTTTATATTTATACTTAGGGGATGGAGTAAAGCTAACACTCAGTTTTAATTAGAGGCAGGAATTGGTGTGGACAAGTAGCCCTCTAGACTCGTCCTCTAGGCTAGGGGATAGAGAAAGCTCAGCACTTAGCTTAGTGCCTCTAAATTCCTCTAATTTTGGTGTTCTAAGTGTTTGATCCTCTTTTTACTCCCTGCTCCCCCCAGTTCACAGCCAGTGCTGTTGGCTACTGGAAGCCCGTCTCTGCCAGGATTTGTGACTCTCTGGCCAGTCAACCGCACTCACGTTACTGCTTGTTTCTTCTAATGTATACTGCTGATTTCACTGAAGCAGTTGGTCACCATTAGTATCATTAAGGTTTATAATCCTCCCTATAGACAGTAGCATGTTCGATTAAGTGCATGCTGTTCCCTCCTTAAAGACTGGGAATGACCTCAGGAATAAAAAACCTAAGAGTGAAAAAAATTTTCTCTTTTAGTATTGTCTTCTTGTCTGTTGTTGACTCCCTTCCTCCCCCCAAAAGAGACCTTATTGTTGCATCTCAAACAGCATCAAGGATGGTGTCAGTTTAACAGTGTGTGCCCAAGGATGAGTCTTTACATGCTGTGTTGAAGATAGCAGACACAGACTATACACCTGAGAAGCATGCTATGCCTGATGCTTCTGTGTCTTGTCTGTGTCAGTGTATGTGACTCTTCAGTCCCTGGGAACCTTTAATTGGTGCAACAAGATTTCCTATTGGAACAGTTAAGGTGACCACACTTTTGTTGCCTTTTAAGACTTAAAATTTTACAAACATACTTCTTTGATAGAGAGCAGTTGTCAGACCTAGCCACAGTATCAGAGAAAATTTTTTCTGATTTTTTAATCAGGAACTCGTTATGGATGATCAGTAGGACCTCTGACCTCTCTTAATTTTTTTTTTTAATTCTCTTTTACCTTTAAAGGAGTTATACTCTTAGGCCGGGCACGGTGGCTCGTGCTTGTAAGCTTCAGCCTATGAAGCGGCCGGGGCTTAGGGATCGCGGTTTGAGTCCCGCCTGGGGCATGTAGCGAGACCTAGTTCCAAAAAAATAGCTGGGCGTGGTGGCGCGCGCCTGTCATCCCAGCTACCTGGGAAGCTGAGGCTGGGGATTGCTTGAGTCTGTGGTACCCTGGGCAACAAGAGCCTGTGGTTCCACAGGCAAAAATAGCAAGACCTAGTCTCAAAAAAAAAAAAAATAAATAAAGGAGTTATACTCTTGATGAGAGGAGCATTTCAAAGCTAGATCTAATTATATTTCAAATGTCTTTACAAGAGGGAAGAAGAACTTCCAGATTATTCACAGCAAATGCCTTTATTGTTTGTTTGTTTGTTTGTTTGTTTGTTTATTTCTAAGTCTTGCTATGTTGCCTGGGGTAGTCCCAATCCTGTGGAGCTCAAGTGCGGAACTCAATCCCCAGCCTTAGCCTCCCAGGTAGTTGGAATTGCAGGCACCCGCTACCACACCCAGCTGCTTTTTCGAGAACCAGGTTACACTGTTGCCCACGGTAGTCTCAAACTATGAACTCAAGCAATCCTTGTCCTCTAGCTTCCCAGTGCTTGGACTATAGGCATGCGCCACCATGCCCGGCTAACAAATGCTTTTACATCAACAACAAAATAAAACACTCCTGCAGAAATTTGTCTGATTTGATTCCCTGATGAAATGCCTTACTTGTTGGCCTGTGCCATATGCCTAATGAATACATGTATCTGGTGAGCTTGCTCCTTGCCCAGAGAATGGCCATTCATGGGGGAGGAAAACCTACTTTGTAAGAGTAAGGGATCATTGGTACTTAATATAATAATTAAATTATTTAGAAGAAATGGGAGAGTCCAGCAAACATGACCTGTGATCTTTTTTTATTCTATTGGAAGGGCTATTTTTTAAGAGAACAAATGGTATTTTGTCATTTATTTAGAATTAGGTGTGCTTCCCCCCCCTCATTTTAAAAACAACTTTATTGAGCTGTTTTTATTTACCGGTGTCAAGTATACAGTTGATTGTTTTCTAGCATATTTAGAGTTATGTATTTGCTGAATTATGTAGCCACAATTATTTCAGGCACCTCAAAAAAAAAAAAATTTAGTCACTTCCCATCCGTTACCACCATCCTCAGGCACCACTAATCTTATCTTTGGTGTCCAGACAGGTCTATCGGGACATTTCATGTAGATGAAATCATAAAATATTTGTCTTTTTTGTTTCTGACCTCTGACTTAGCATGTTTTCAGTTCATCTATCCCCCCTTCTTTTTGATCAAATACTAAGTTATATGAATATATCACATTTATGCATTTATTAGTTGATGGGCATAGGATTGCTTCCTTTCTCTTTTTTTCAGAAACTAGGTCTCGCTATGTTGTCTGGGGTTGTCTTGAACCCGCCGATTCAAGTGATCCCTAGCCTCAGCCTTCCAGGTAGCTGGGATTACAAGCGTACACCACCACGCCCGGCTGGATTGCTTCCACTTCTTGACTATTATAAATAATACTTTTGTGAATATTCACGTATATGTTGTTAAATAGGTATGTTTTCTCATTACACTTAAGAATATATATGTGGAATTGCTGGTAACTTGGACTTGCTCTTGAACAGCAGGTTGAGCAGTAAGAGAAAAATCCAGGAGTGTTATCAGGGAGTGGGTGATTTGAATACCTTGATTATTCTATCATGTTTTCTTTGAAGTATGTACAGCTGTGTGTGTTAACTACTGCTGTAGAAAAAAAAAAGATTAATGGAAAACTGTAATGTCCAGTAACACTATAAAAGTCATAGCCAGAAAAAAACATAAAGGTAGTTTCTTTTCTTCGTAATTAGCTGTAGAACTAAGGAGAGGAATTAATCCTTATGAATATTTCCCACAACCAGCTCTAAGCTTTCTTATTCAGGGAAATTTTTCATGTTCAGTGATAATTAAACACTTGAGTTCAGTTGATTTGATTGAGGACTGGTCACTCTATGCTTATTTTCTCTTGTTTGTAAATTATATGTTCTTGACCTTCCCAGTAACTTGAATTTTGTTTGATTATTAGTTCTTGTGCTGCCATTAGGCGGTGTTCAGATATTTGTGTGAATTTTTGGATGTCCGATGACTTGAGAACTCTGGCACTTAGTGCATGACTTAGTGCAGTTTGTTCAGATAATTTTCTAAAATAGTAGCATTTTCCCTTTTGAGACACTGTTTTAGGGCATACTCCCAAAAACAGTGTGGGAGGGTTTGGAGAGGAAGGCTGGATTCCTTCAGTTACATAACCACTAAACTTTTATGTAGTTTCTGGTTTGAGACTGTAACCCAAGGTAGCATTCACAAGATTAGTAGTTTGTAGATCAAATCTGTCTTTTGATGTTTTTATTTAGCCAGTATTCAAAAAATCAGGAGTGTTGACATAAAAGTTTGAATTACTGGCATTGCTTTGGGCCCTGATGAGCTGCGGCAGAACAGATGATGTTTTCCTTTCCTGCTCTCTACTTAGTTACATCACTTCTTTATGTTATCTGCATGATTCCTATACTCAGGTGTTTTTTGAACTCTGGGGAGACATGTTTCATTTTAATCACTATGTCAGTTTTCTTTTGGAATGAATTTGTTCTCTAGAATATAGGTTAAATATTTCTTTACCGTTTTTCAAGTTTTTTTAGAGACTAGGTCTCTCTATGAACCCAGGGTAGTCCCAAACCCACAGACTCAGGTGATCCCTAGCCTCAGCCTTTCAAAGCTGGAATTACAGGCATGCGCCACCATGCCCAACTATTTTTTGAGAGTAGGTCTTTTGCTATGTTGCCCCAGGCAGGTCTCAAACCCACAAACTCAAGCAATTCCTAGTCTCGACTCCCTTCTTAGGCTTGGATTAAAGTCACTACCATTGTGCCCGGTTCTCTTTACTATTTTTTAAAAGAATAACTGGCTACTACTTTTGACTGAAGTACTGTTTTATTTTACTTAATTCACATAAACACTTTATGAGCCAGGCACTAACTTTGTACCCATTTTATAGATTATGAAGCTGAGTCTCAGAGGGATCCCATGGACTACTTGGAGTTACTTAGTAAATGGTAGAATCTGGATTCCATTCTAGCTGTATTTGAGACCAGAGCATAGACTGTCAACGATTGTGTCACACGACCCCTCAGTTATAGGCCTTTCTTGTTAAAAGTATCCCTCTAACATTATGAGGAATAAAGGACCTTCTGAAAGCTGTTTTGTTATTTTTTGAAAGAATTGAGAGAACTATTTCCCTCTACTTTCCTTTGTAAACTTTTGCCCCATTAACTATGTCTAATCCAGGTTTCCCAAACTATTTTCAGTCTCATTCCTATTTCACAAAATCAAAGGGGCTGGCACAATTTAAAAAATGAGTTACTGGTATATTTGTGCATTGATACTCTTTCAGTGTCAACAGTGAAGCTGTGAACAATAGGTGATCTGTCAACCGTGGAATAATGACTGGTGCTATTCCTGTGTGGTAACTGACTCATCTTGAGGTCTGAATCTGCATTGTAGGCAGCTTATGTGAGACTTGACTGAGGAGCCAGTAAGAGGTGTCGAGCCCACCTTATATATAAGTGTACTTCTTCTGGCAGCCATTTGTTCCAGGATAGGACTAGCTAGAAATAGCATTTAAGAGGATCCTAGTGACTTGTACCAATAGATGATTCAGGAAATACTGGTGACAATAGATATGATTGATTCTGGCAGCTCTGATGGTACTGCTGCTATCTTATTCATCAGTTCTAGCTTTGTGTACTTTGTGGTGAAACAGGAAAGCCCTGTACTGGATTTATACATTCATATTCCCCTCTAGATTCTTACTCTGTCTTATTTGGTTTGAACTTATTTTAACTTGTTTTTTGAAGTACACTTCTAAGAATGTTACAGGTACAAAGTAAGTGGATTTGAAATGGAAATTAAATAATTATTTAAAAATTTCCCCTGAATAGTTGTTTTGCAATATAGCATCTATAGTCTTCATTCAGAGAATTATTCCATGCAAACTAATAGTTGGAAGAATGTGAATGGAGAGAATAGTGATAAATATTTCAGACGGGGAGGTAGGAGAAACTATGGACATTTGGATCAAGAAGTCAAGTGCCTGCCAATCTAAATGAGATCCCAAATGTAGAAAAGCTGCAGAGTAAGAACTATTTTCCACATATGGTCACTAGGGTGGGATAACCTCTGTCAGTATGAATTGAACACCTATAGCAAACACTATGAACCCAGAAAATATTCTTGATGGTTTTCAGGGTTGCCCAGAGTTGATTAGATTCTAGTTGTCTTTGGAGGCGATGAGCATTATTACACAGAGCAGTCTTTTTCCATTGCTCTTAGCTTTGAATTGCATGTCAACAAGTTTTAAAAATTTATGAATTTAAGAACTGAGTGCCTATAGATATTGTATACTTTAAAAAGAAATTGCCATATTCTTGAAGCATCTGCTTTCCAATTTCTTTGAATGTGAACAGAATAGAAAGAACAAGTAGATGAAGTTATGACACTGATAAAATTTACTCAGTAAAATAATAGGGAATTGGTTTGGAAGCGAGAATACACAGATCTTCATGTTAGGAGCGAATTCTGATGCATTAAGAATGAAGTGAAAATATTTTGGTTAACTTTATAGGACTAGTTTATTGATCTAATTGCTTTTTAGTTTTAGCATATTTTAGTGTACACTAGAGGGCAGTGTATCCCCTGAGAAGTTATAATTGCTTTTCTGACAAAACCCCAGAAACATGAAGCATTCCTAAAGACTTGGTACACGAGTACTGTATATTATTCTTTACATAAGTGGATTAGTTTCTTAGGATGAGTATCTACTACGTGTATTAGTCAGTTTCTATCATCTTTTTTATTTGAATTTGTTTTGTTTTTAATTCTTTATCATTTTAGTGAGATTTTCTTGTATTTTTTTTTTTTTTTTT
>PVHY01030014.1:0-13767 GCA_004024945.1 Uropsilus gracilis
CTTTCACATTTTTCTACTTTTAGTTCATTCTTTGTGCTAATTTTGCATATAATTTATTTGTCTTCTATAACTTTTTAAATTGGAGGGTGGCTTAATAATCTTACCCATTTAGAACTTTAAACTTCTTCCTTGGTGCTATTAGCAGAATTCTACACATTTTGGTGTGTTGTGCCCATTATCATTCAGTTGAAATATTTTCAGATTTTTCTCATGATTTCTTTTTTGACACCTATATTAATTAGAAGTGGTTTTACATTTCTTATATATTATATATAAGATTTATATATCATGTCATAACTGATCCCTATTTTAGAGAGATGACAATAAGCATGCTCAGAGGATGGGCACAGACCTTATTTGATTATTTGTAGCCAGAGAAAATGATGTGTAAGACTGCAATCTTCTGAAATTTATGATTTTTTTTTTTTATGATTTAGCACATGGCACATGGTTTATCTTGGTGACCATTTCATTTCATGTATACTTGTAAAAAGTCTATATTTACAGTTAATATCAACAAAATTCAGGTGGCTGATGGTATGGTTTAAATCTATATTTCTCCAAAATTTTTTCTACATTTAAAAAATTGTAAAGTCTTCCTGATCTTTTTGTCATTTAGATATTCCTCTTTACCTTTACTCATATTCTTTGCCTTTATGTCTATTTTGTTTTTTATATTTTATCATAACACATATTTATATATGTTAAAACTATTCTAACTATTGCAGGATATATAGCTATCATTTTACTTTAAGCATTTTATGTCATTATACCTATGTTTTATTTACATCTCATACACTAACATATATTGAAAGCTTGTTTTTTAAGTCAGTCTAGTATATAGTCAATAATCTAATTAAATATTTTTCTCTTTACATTAATGTAATTATTGGCACAGCAGGATTTGGTATACTAACTTTTCTATTTTTTTTTTTCTTATCCATCCACTATGTAGTTGGATAGTGGCTCTTCCTCTCTTTTTTTTAGGTTAAACATATTTCTTAGAATTCCATTTAAATGAAGCTCTACATCTTCATAATTTTTCTTCAGTGGTGACCAATCAAAATGCTAACAAGTGTTAAAATTATGTATGGTTAAATTTTATCCAACAAATTAATTCACTACTGTAAACAATATATTAGCATTTTGTCACAGTACTTAAAGCACTGTTATGGATTAATGTTAAATACTTAACTCCTGTCCTTATTAGCCAAGATACATTTTAAATCTTGCATGGCAGTATTTGAGCACAACAGAGTAAGACTAAGACAAAAAATAGTCTTAATGGAATAGCAAGCCTCATTGTTGAAAACCTAGCTGTTGAAAAAGATTACACTAAATTTACCATCTAATGGATTAAACTGCTCTCTTTGAAGCTTTGTGTCTATAAAAATGGCTTATATTTTCTCTCCAATTTTTTTTTATAAACTGGAACAGCAATTTATATGAACAGTAAACATTGTTGGTAATTAAATAACATGTGGAAAGTTTCGTGTTGAAGTGGTGACCTCTGAGAATGGTTACGAGTTTAGTGGGCTGAAAATGCACTCTGGCAGGTCCTTTACATACAAGTAGGAAGCTTCCTTTTTTATTTTACTCAGAAAAGTTCTATACATTCTCTCAATTCCTAGGACCCATACTTTGACCTCTCCCAATCATTATCACCATGTTATTTTGTATCCTCTCTTTACTATAGTTAAATTAGGGAAAGAACTGAAGAGTACCAGAACAGATGAGTGGATCAAGCAGATGTGGTACATATACATAATGAAATACCATTCAGTGATCCAAAAAGATAAACTTACATCATGTGAGGCAATGTAGCTGGAATTTGAACAGATAATGCTAAGTAAAATAAATCAGAAGAAGAAAGATAAATATTGGGTGGTGTCACTAATATGAGGAATATAATTACTTTATATAAAGTAACAGATATAGGCAGGAACTAACCCTTGATATATGACTACAGAACTGAAGACCAAGGAGGGGGAGTGGGTGGAGGAGGGCTAAGAACAAAAAAGGAAGAAAGCATAATGGTCTAAGGTAGTGAAATATGAATTGAGTTGGTGGTGGGTGCACTAAGGTAACAATACTTGATGGGAGGGTACCCCAATATTACTTCAGTTAAAAATAAATAAAATTTAAAAATCATTAAACATGAAATAAAAGATGCCACCAATTAAGAAGAATACAAATCATTAAACCCCATTCTAGATGTTTGGATTTAATTGGTGTGGATATCAATTTGAGTTGGGGTTTTCACAGGTGGAAGTAATAAAATTCTGTGTGGCTAACAAGATGACTCTAGTGTGTAGGAAAAGTTGAGAACCACTACTCTGGATAATAAAAAATAAAAATTAGGATAAAAAGCCATATTTCTAGATGATATTCAAAATAACATTCTCATATAAATGAAATTTTCACTATTACAGCACATTAGATACTTCAAATAGTGCTATAATGAATAGCCAAATAGTAGCCAAACAAGCAAAGATGAACTAAATACTGAAATACTTTACAGTTTTAGATGCAGAAAGTGATGTTCAATAACTCATCAAAAGGAAATAACAGCTTCTATTTGCTTACAAACTGTGATCTATATGTAAGTAGAAGAAAAGAAAAATAGCAAAGGAAAGTAGGAAAAACAGCCAAAGAGATCGTACTTTGATGATTTATGTATTAAAGTCAAAAATAATTCAAGTGAGTGACAAATGAAAAACTAGACATTTGATCTGTCACTACAGACTAGATAATAACAATATTGCCTTAAAAGTAGTCTAGTGAAAACATCAGAATAATGTTCTAACATTTTAACTGTGGATGAAATGTCTTATGAGATTTAAAAAAAATGGAAACTAAATACTAAAGAATTAGAATGTAGAGCAGTCATTTCAGAGTCGTTTATTCAAAGTCTATATTTTAGTTCTTTGAAATCAATCACTTTACAGATCTGTACTTTAGAATTAACCTAGTCATGCTTTACAACATGCTAACTATAGTATTCTGCATTTTTTTCTGGAGAAACCACTTTTTTCCTTTAACTTCTCCTGATTCTTTTTATTTTTTATTTTATATTTTACATCATTGTCTATAAAAGGTTCTCCCACCACCTTATCATGTGTCAACCATCTTAATCTCTTGTGACCATCGCTCCTCTGATTTTACCCTCCTTCTCTCTTGCTCTATGCTTCAGTTTTGTTAATGGTGTAAAATTTTTCTTGTCTCTTTGTTTGTGGAGAGAAAGGAACACTTTTACACTGCTGGTGGGAATACAAACCGGCCCAGTTACTATGGAAAGTTTTGTGGAGGACACTTAAACTATTTAAAATGGAACCACCATTCAATTCAGCAATCCCACTTCTGGGGATTTACCCAAAGGGTCCAAAAACACTAAATCAAAAAGGACACTTGTACTCGGATGTTTATTGCAGCCTTATTTACAATAGCCAGGATATAGAAACAACCCAAATGCCCCCAAACAGATGAATGGATCAGAAAGTTGTATATGTACACAATGAAATATTATTCCACACACACAAAAAAGACAAACTTAGTTATTCCAACAACATGGATAGAGCTAGAAGGAATCATGTTAGCAGAAATAAGAAAGAATAAGAGAAATACTGGTTGGCCTCATTTATATGAGGAATATAGGGAAAACAAACAAACAAATGGAGAAACTACTTTTAGACTCAATAATGCAACCATTCTTGAGAATCCAGTCTCAGTAAAATTTCTAGCAATAAGAAGAAATGACAAACGCAGTACCACCTTGCATAACATATCAACACTTTCTGAAGTGCTGATATTATATAGTAGGAAACTCATTCAAACATTTTTTTCTACTTCAGATTTAAAAACTTAACTTGACAGTCATTTTCATATCTAAATAACTTTGGAGGTACATTTTCAGACCTTGTATGTGCATATGCTATACTCACCTCCTGCCAATATATACTTAAATATTTTTTGAAAAAGAAACATTATTAAAAGGAAGAAACTTTCTTGAAAAGAACCAAAAAAGATAATTTGGAACTTCACAGCACCGAAGGTTAATAAAGCTTCTCCAATCAAGAGAACTAACCTGACTCTATCCAGTTTAACTATAGCAGGAAACTCACACAATTGAAAATTCAATAATGACTTAGCAGATTACAACTCAGTTTGGGTCCTGTCGATGAGAAACCCTATTGTGTGCCTTTGATGTCTGGGTGCTCAGAAGTATGTTTTCATATCAGAGAGGAAAGAAAATTTCCCAGAGAGTGAATTATCATGTTACCTGGGAGTTTAGCTAAGAAAATAAACTTTACACCTATAGAAATAGCTGAGAAGTCTGGGAGCAAGGTAATCTATCTAAAGAAGATGGTGAAGCTAAAGGCAGAGTCACTGATTTCTGGCTAATGACCGATACCTTGAAAAATATCACCATCTTTTCCAGGAAAGTATGAAACTCTACATTGAAATGTTCTTATGATAGCAAATTGAATTAAAAAAGCTAAATCAAGAAATAGAATGTGCTGAATTCTTTCCATAAAAATTATAAAATGTATTGGCTTGCATTTAATTGCATAGCAATTTTCAAGAAGTGTGAAAAAACATTTTTATTAGACATTCTATATGACTATAACCTTAATTCCCCCCCCCAAAAAAAAAAAAACTTAACTGGAGGGGTGGACAATTTGAAATTCTGTTTGAAATATGCTTAATTAACTAATTAAGTTAGAATTAAATTATTAAGCCTTACTGCATCTCCATCTTCCATGAAATAAAAGACAATGATAGCATGAAATCTTAAATGGAATGAGTTAGAAATTAGTCATTTGACGGAACACAGTATTGGTTAGTTTGGTCTGTTCTAACTGTAGTTGAATTGTTTTAGAAAAAAATGCTTTATAAACAACTCTTGATGTGGAAAGACTCCCAGCATGTAGATATCTGAAGTCTTATTTGTGATATTTTGTAGTTCTGATGTATACCTGCTACATAGTAATTATATAGATATCATAAGAAATTCAAAACTTTTTCTAGTATAACAGAAAAGGAAAGAAGTCTTAAATTTGTCTTAAAATTTCCTTACATTGATTTCCTAGTATCACAAGGTATTTTTAATTCACTTTATTAAGAAAACCTTCATTTCTATGATCCCTTGCTGCAGTAAGCAAAAGTAAAGATTCCCCCTGGGACAATTAGATATATTACAGAAACCTATTTCTGAAAGTGTATACCAGACAACATGAAATCCATAGCATGCTACTTGTAAAAATGTTTTTATGAACAAATAAAGGACAATGACAGATACTAAATCTTTATAACCATCTCGAACTTTCTTTAGAGAACATGTTCTCTGAGAGCAAGGATTTTGTCTAAGGCTGTTTGTTCAGTACCTTGGCCCCAAGCTCACCACAGTGCCTTGTAATTAACAGGCATTCTGGAGGAAGAAATTAGTGAATCAACTAATGCACATCAAAAGCTTTTAACACTTATTCAACAGGAAACTCTTTAACTTTCACCCAGGATATGTCATATCTATTTGATTATAGGCATCTTAACTTTTCTATTAGCATTATACATTGTTTTATGCATAAAAGAATATAGGAGATTGTGGAGGATATATAAGAAAACTATCTCTACCATCCATATTAAGAGATAAATGTAATGAATACAATAACAGCCTCCTAGGAACCCTTTCTCCATTTCATTGATCTATTCAACTTACAGAATATATTCTCCCTCAAAAATGAGGTCAATGCAACATTAGGATTTATGTTCACATGATACTAACAATCTATTCAGCGAAATTTTAAACTGGGGGTTTGTTAAATTCCCTTTGAATACTTAGATTTTATTTTTATTTCTAGCTAGCATGTGTTTTGTTAATAACCATTTGTAAATCTAACCATCTACATTAATAACAAGAAATGCTTGAAATAAAACATGATGGTAGAGAAACAAGACAACGAACAATATAATAATGATATATATGAGGATGCTAAGAAGTTTTTCTTCTAAAAAGGCTGATAGAAATTTTAAAGATTATTGATCTGTCAGTTTTATCTTTCTACATCTACAACAGCCGTGACCTAAAAAAAGGCATTTGTTACTTAATCTAGACTAATTTAAACATTATTTTGCTACAGAGACATTTTTTTACATAGAAAAAATATGCCTAACAATGCATATGTTGCATTTGAATAATGAAATCATGTGAGGCTGGAAAAATGAAACTGTGTCTAGTAAGTAACATCATAAGTGTATCCATATTAACATAACAGATACAACTAAGAACAGGAGCAGCCTTCTTGAGTTGAATAAATGATTAGTAATGAGAAATATCTTTTATATTTCAGCAGATTATTATAGAGAAGCATTGTGTACTAACGTTTTAACAAGTAAAAAACTATTTTTTCTTTAAAAAGTAGTCAATAT
The DNA here is from genome assembly GCA_004024945.1 of Uropsilus gracilis. NCBI lineage: Eukaryota > Metazoa > Chordata > Mammalia > Eulipotyphla > Talpidae > Uropsilus > Uropsilus gracilis. The sequence goes on from PVHY01030014.1 coordinate 6,427, forward strand.
CTTTCATACCTAGTTTAGGTAAAACCTGTCTTCAAATTTTCAAGTCTCATTATGGAAAAAGCATTTCTCATTTGTTTTAGAATAATTTTAAGTATGTTACTGACTAAACACTCTTTTACATATAGAGTTTTTGTCCTTTGCTTCATATAAAGGATAGAGAGTCCTACCTCAATATATTTCCATACTGCTCTATTTCTTAATTTTATTTATAAAGGATGTTGAGTAGTCAATAGTGATCATGTAGATATTTGTTTTTCAAATCATACATGGCAACTTATAAATCATCTAATCAAAAACACAAGGTTAAAATGATTTACTTTTGACCCAACAATTTGTTTACATTTTATAAAAAGAAATCCAACATTTAATTTTGCTCATGATTGTAGCAGGTTTTTATTTATAAATTATAAATACTTTACTTATTAAATAATGCATTAGTTATCTGTTTTTAAACTCTAAATTAGCTTTGATTTTCATTTTTAAAATTATCATTGAAGTACCACTGGTTTTCATCCTTGCTAGTGTTCTGATAATGTAGGATATACCCCCTCAGTTGTAGTGCTCATCACTCTCCCACCACCAAAGTACCCACAGTTCTCCACCAGAGTCCACTGTGCCCTCTTCCCTCCTTCCTCCTCTCTACTCCTCCCCCCTCTCTGAAAGCTGCAGATCTATGGCTAGCTTTTAAGGGTTGGTGTTAAAGTCTGTCTTCATCTGATCCCTCATTGTCTATAGGCAAATAAAAGGGTTAACATGCTGTTCCACTTCTGAAACCATTTCACTTTCCAAGTCAACCTACTGAATTCTTACCATGTTAAATAACAGCAGGGAATGAATTATAATCTCACTTTATAGTTAGAAATCCACAGTCCTCCTTTATGTTTAAATGAATGAAAATGATAAGTATCTAAAATATTTATGAAATATGTGTCAATTCTTACCTCCATTATCTTTTAGATGTAGTGCTATCTTGGTATCATCTGAAAGAGAAATCTAGGTTATTATAATAGAAACTGTATACAGATGCATATATTTTATGATCAGGAACGGTTTATTAATGACTTAATTATAACAAGATTTTGATATTTTATTAAATTATTTTCTAGGACAATGAGAGTAACCTAATGTAAAGCAGATGATGTGGAACTAACAAATCTTACTGAGATTAAGGTCAAATTGTTAGTGAAGTACACAACTGGTAAGATCTGCAAGGACAGTCGTTTTCATTTTAGGTAAGCTACATTTATCTTCAATTTATTAAAATCACTGATCTTAACTTAAAACAGTTATGGGACCTTCCTAATTTATTTAAAAAATCATGATAGAAAGACTTGCAAATTATTTGGAATAATAAAGATTTGCTCATATTTACTAATTTAATTTCAAGAGTTAAATGCTTATTCAAACTAGCAAATAGTCCAAAACTGTATATGAAAAAATCTTATCCTTTCTGAACAAAATATAAGATTTTTCTTTCACTGGTTTTCTTCCAGTCTACAGGGTAGGGACTGAATTGCAGATATACTTCTACTGATGATATAAGTCTAAAATAATGGGATTAAAATACAGTGTTGGCTTTAAAGGCAATGAAATGTACTTAGCAGCTGCCTTCTACCTTCCTTTATCATTTTATCCCTGTTAACTTTTATCATTCAATTAAATTCCAGTTAAAAACAAAAGTTTCAAGCTTAATTCCTTAGCTAAATAAAAGCTAGGTTTATGAAAATACAAAGGAACACTTTACCGCTCAAAGATTTTTCTTAGCTAACTAGGCATACATTTCTTTCAGTACTAATATTCAGAATATAAGGTTAACAAATTTTGGCTAATACATCTTTATTCCACAATGACTTGTGCTCATGTATTAACATTTTCTAGTGTTTACCCCTTCCCTGGCAGAAGAAATGTTTTTCAAGGACTATTTCTATTACATGTTCAATCTCTGTAAGCTTTGGCCCACTTTTTTTATTGACTATATTCAGACAAGTATTAGAATTGAATCTAAGTAGAACTTCTGATTATTCAGAATACAAAAATCAATGGACTTTTTATATACATTTTGCATTATACATTATACATTTTTATATACATTTATATACTATTTTATGACTGAAATTTTAATTTAATTACTAATTCATTAAACTTTGGTTTAATGAAATGAAAGCTCTATTTCTTTTCTAGGGAATGCTAGGGACAGTCAAAGAATCCCAGCATATTTTTTTTTTCACAATTATCTTACTTTTGCCCATTCAGAAGTACAATGTGTGAAAGAATGACTTTTATTCTAGTGATCTATTTCAGTACATGTCAAAATCAGTGGCCTTTTTCTCTCTGGAGAAAAAGGCAAACTCATTCTAGGGTACCTTCTGTTGGCAGGCTGGTGGGCAACTGGGATGTGGTTGTTCGCCTGGTGGTTGTTAAGACGCTGGATTGTGTGGTTGTTGCTCGGATGGTGGTAGTGGTGGTTTGAGAAGAACTTTCCACCGGCTCTGTATTCTCACACATCTTCTCTTTTGACTAATAAGAGAAACAAAAAGGAGAGCAATTTAAGAGTGAGCACACATTCCGTTAGAAAAATTCCATCAAAGAATTGGACTGTTAAGCACAAATAGTTCTTAAATCAAGGAGAGGAATGATTTTTGTACTTGACTGTATTTATGAACTTGACTGCTTTATATAAAATTTATACAAAATGGAAAAGAAAAAAATGAATTTAATAAGGTCTTTTCCTCTTTAAATATTTGCATTACATCATCTGCTCTTAACCTTTGGATTACATTTATCTTGCCCTAAATTTTATATCATTGCTTTTATCAGGCATGATGTGAAGGGGAAAAGTTTATACAAGCAGGAAAACGTGTATAATGATAAAATTAAAAACATACTTCAGTATGTGAAGAAAGAATACATTCCCTTCATATTGAAGTGATAATGCTGTACTTTAAACATTTGGAAATGGCTACACAATTTTTTATATGTTTATACATTTCAAAAACAATCCACTATCAGTTGAATGGACATTCAAATTTTTGTTTTCTTTTCTGAAATAATCAAAACCAAAACAGATTTAAGCAGCACTCATGTAATCACTTAGCCTAGCTTAATCTTAGCAGAACTAAAGAGATGAAAACAGAAAAAGATGGGTATTGCATTTCTAAAAATTTATAGGCCACAAAAATGAATTCTATGACCTTCACAACCTCCAACCTCCAACTTTCAAAATTTAAAAGTGATATATCTTCCTATCTCTTCGTGTTTCAAAAGACTGCATTCCCATGATAGATACTGAGCAGATGATAACCATGATCATTACTGTTTCCACATTTGAAAAATATTGAACACACAACTTTCCTACCCTTCTCTTGTCATTAGTGATACAATACATTTTAATATGGCTCAGACAAAGTTCATGAGACAGCTTTTTCATGATTTAAATATAATGTAGGTTTATTCTCCACTCAAGTCCCAAAATCCTAGGCATCAATTCAGTTCTCCAAACTTCTGTTCCAACATCTTCTCAGTCCCAATGATTTCACGATTTCCTCCTTGACTCCACTTTACTTATCACTACAGCCTGAAGCTTTATTGTGATTGAAAATGCTTTACTTCTGTAATTGTAAATTGGGTTATCCTATTTTCCGTCTCTCCATATACCTGTTCATGAAAATTCATTTTACTCTGTGACTATGTGAAAAACATAAACACACTGATTTCCTATCACTTTGAACTCTTCTTTCAAACCTTTAAGCATCTTGCCTGCTTTTTTCTCCACTCTACCTTTTCAGAAAATCCCCAATACTGATTTTAGTGAAAAATATGCTTATCCTACCTGTAACAAAGTCAAGCAGACTGAGAAAAAAGTCACATTGTCTCCAAGTGGGAGCTTTACCTACTTCTTCCCTGCATCCTTAGAGAGGTTTTCCACGCTGCTTAGCAATGCTGCTATTTGCTACTATCTTTTATTGTCTTCAGTATCAATTCTAAACCTTCACCTCTCTACCTATAAATATAATTCACAGCAATTTCCTTGAAGAAAGAGTCATGAAAAAGAATACTTTAAATTTAGGTCAGTATTCTTACTGAAATCTATCCTGACATCCTTTTTTTTTATTATTATAATGGATAGGGTTTATTGTTTATAACACTCAATTTCTGTTTTGGTCCATAATAGTCCACCCTCTCAGTATAGTGAATATTTTCATTGGGTTCTAACCTCTTTGTTGTTTCACTGCTTTTAAGCTCCATTTTAAGCTCCCTTATTACCCTCAGCCCTTAAACACTCAAACATGCCCAATATTACTTTAAAAACTCAGCCCTCCCTCTCCAATATAGTGTATCCTGACATTATCTATTTTCCCTTTCATTCATTCTTACTTCCAAAGAGATAGAGCTGCCATTTTTCTGAAGAGTGACACTCTTGATCTTACCTAGTTGAAATTAATTGAAATTTCTCATCCCAGTAGTTCCAAACATTTCCTTATTAAATAAATGTTTCATGGTGTGCTCATGATAGTTCATCAACATTTGGCACAGTTATCCATTTTTTAATCTTAGGTTGTGTGACACACACTTTCATCAATTTTCTGATACTAATCCAAAAAATCTTCCTCTATATTCTTTCATTTCTACCTAACTCTTAAGCGTTGTTGATTCTTCTATATCTTTCTGTACTCACCTATTACACATATTCTCACCAGCAATCTGTTCCACACTCACACTTTCAATTAACATATTTTTGATTATTTATAAATATCTGTAGTCCACATTTCTCTCCTAGAGTTTAGGCTCCAATATTTACTTATTTTACTTAAAATATGCATATGGTTATCATTACTCAAACTCAGTAAGTCTAAAATAGAACTTGTGACATATCGTTCTCTTCTTGCTCTTCTAACCTCAAAGTATAATATTATCAAATAGCCTAATGTTTAAGGTAAAACCCTGAGCTTATTTAGCTTATGGCAGTAAAGGCAGACAAAAGACTCTATGTAGTCTTTCTGTTAGAAAACAAGTAGACCCTGGATAAAACATGAATTTTAAAGCATTACCAGGATTTGTAAGAAGTAAAGATTTCCAACAGTACTGCTCAATTGTTTCCCCACAAAACAAAACAAAGTGAAAGCTATAAAGAGAGTGGAAGAAGTATACATTAAGCAAAGTAAAAATAGCAGAGTTTGCGCTGAGAGGGGAAATGTTTAAATTCAATATGCTCTATGAAGATCTAGCATTGTGCTGACAGCAGATGAAGGGGATAAATCTACCCTTCTCATCCTTTATATATAAAGGCAGGACAAACAGTATTCCCTAAGGTCATCAAGTCCCCATCATCACACCCTCTTTGATGGCTAGCACTACATATTTAGGACTTAGTGATTCCAATTAAATAAGATCAAACAAATATGTGCTATAAATTAAAGTACACACATAGGTACACATAGATACTCTAAATTAGCAAAGACAAGAAACAGCATATTTAGACTCCAAAAATAATTGAGACATGGGGTTATGAACTAAGGAATATATAAACATCTACATAAAAGATTTAAAGATTTTTTTAAATGAAGCAATAATATTGACTATAAAATTAATTGGCAGATATAATAAAGTATTAAATTTAAATGAGAAATAAAAGACTATTTATTGAAATTACTCCTGCGTGGATGGTTAAACAGCAGATTAAATGAGATCGAAGGGAAGGTTCAGCACAGATAAATAAGAAGATTCAGCACAGATAAATAAGAAATTAGACATCATAAGAGAAGCTAAAGAATATAAAAGAACTGTGGAAAGTCAAGCCTTTTTCTAAAGAACTTAGAGGTGAAAAGAAAGAATAGAGGACATTTATTTATCAAAGGACATACAATTGATTAAAAGACACACGTCCTTTTTGAGCACGTGCAGTTCACTCATAGAAAGTACCCCAACACTACTCCACTGAAAAGATCTAACCAATTTTAAATAATCATCTCTCTGATAATCAATCAGAAGTCAATGTAAATTTTTAAAGTTCCTATAACTTGAAAACACAATACAATACACAATTCAGTATGACTGCAAATAGAGACTAATAATACTGAGTACTGATATAGAAAATGTCTCAAAATTTACATGAAATAATACTCTTTAAGCAATCAAAACACTTTCTAAAAAGAAACAGTAAGGAAACATGTCCTACAAACTGCAAGATTTTTTATAAATCTATAGCAATTAAAAGAATATAACATTGATTAGCATATTGACAAACTGAGCAATTAAGAGGAGTCACACCAACCAATTTCCTGATTAATGGAAACCATATAAGAAAAGAGGTATGTTTTGCAAGAAATTACCCAAAAAGGAAAGATTATTCAATAAGTGGTGCTTGAAATGATCCAGAAAGGGAAAATCCCCCACCAAATTGAATTTCTATTTTTCACACAGAAACCAGTTTCATACGGAATTAAGATTTTAATATAATAGACAGAGCTTCAGCCAGAAGAAAATATATGAAAAATTAATATATGAAATTTGGAAGGAGGAGTCTTTTACTCAATTAAAGCACATGAAACTAAAAAAATATTAATTAATTTGAATCATAACATTGAGAATGGATGTTAAGCAAATAAAATCATGGAGAAAATAAAAAGAAAAATCCCAAATCTGGCAGGAGGTATATACTATGAAGATATTAGTTACAACAATAATTTAACAAAAATAAATAAAAAGGAATAAGGAATGCAAAATGAGAAGCAAGCACAACTATCATTATTTATAGGGATATGATTGTTTCAGTTTAGAAACTCCATGTATCTTCAGATAAATATTTTAAACAGTAAGACAGGTTTATATTGCTTTTGTATTTAAGTTCTATTATGTCTGTCAGATATAAACCATGAAGATTTACTGTGCAAAGTAAAAAGGAAAAGACAAGCGCACAATGAAAAAAAATGAGGATAAAAAATAAACATTCATATCACTGAAGAGGAAAGATGGAAAAATTATATTTTGATGTATTTGCTTTATGGATTGAGTAATAAACCACAATGAGATACCACCTTACACCAGTAAGAATGGCCCACATCAAAAAAACAGGCAACAACAAGTGCTGGCGTGGATGTGGAGAGAAAGGAACACTCTTACACAGCGAGTGGGAATGTAAACTTGTCCAGCCACTATGGAAAGCAGTGTGGAGGACCCTCAAACTCATGAAAATGGAATTACCATTTGACCCAGCAGTCGCACTTCTGGGAATCTACCCAAAGGAGACCTCAATGTGGGTACAAAAGGACACCTGTGCTCGGATGTTTATTGCAGCACTATTTATAATTGCAAGGACATGGAAACAACCCAAATGCCCCAGAA
>PVHY01030015.1:0-13773 GCA_004024945.1 Uropsilus gracilis
CAGACCCCACCCCTCCCTTGCACACAGACACGTCCACATTAATACCCACAAGCGGGCACACGTACATGTTCACAATTTACAGTCACACGGAACACCCACTCAGACGTGCGGACATGCAGAGACCCAATCCCACACCACTGCTGTGGATGCACAGATCCTGAGACACAGGTACATGTACCTATGCACACGATTCACACAGCCACACGAACTACACACAGATTCAGACAGTGAAACACGCATAGCCATACAGGTAAGTTGCCCTACGTCTAAGACATACACACGGATGCAAAACTGCACAATCAAATAGACACTCAGGGTCAAAGACTGACTCCAAGGTGTGTGTACACACACACACACACACACACACACACACACACACACACACAGAGGCCGGCCCCTGCTTCCCCGAGGCTTTAACCCCCAACAGGCTGAAAGTTTGCTGGAGGGAGGAGGGGGAGAAACAAAGGTGGAGGGGAGAAGGAGGAAACCGAAGGCTGGAGGCTCTGGCCGCCTCCATCTGGCGCCATCGAGAGTTGGACTGGTTCTCTGGGCTCCCTCCCCACCCCCACCATGTGCTGTTGCTGCCTCTCTCTACCCCTTTCCCCCCCACCCACAGTCGCTGCTGTCGCATCTCCGCCCTTTCAGTGCAGCCACCGAGCTGGAACGCAGCCCTGCCCAGCGTGCTGCGGGATCCCTCCGCAGGTCACATTCCTGCCTCCAAGTGGGGGAGGGTGGAAAATGGGGAGGCCTCCAACTCCAGGGCTGGGGGATGTGTGTTCTTGGTTTCCTCACTCGGTACCGCAGTTCAGGGTATCCCCAGGAGTACCAAGGGGTGCGGAAGGAGAGGCTATGGAGTGTGCCTTACCTGGTGGATCCAGAAATGGGTAGGAGGAAGGTGGTGGCTCCACCCCCTAGCCCCCTGGAACTTAAAGGGTCTTCAACAGAGGTGGGTACGGAGGATCTGAAGGAGTGAGAGAATCCTGCAGAAGGTGGGGTGATGTTGTGGGTTGTGTGGTGCCCCCTGCTGTGGTGAGAGAATCCACCCATGTCTTCCCAGGATGGCCCACATTCCTAGAGGTTCAGAGCTGAGCTGGGTGATCTCATCCCTCCACACAGGGGGTGATAGGAGAGCCTGGGCTGAGAACTAGGGAATCTGGGTTCTCAGGGTAGCTCTGCTCTGGGTTCTGGTGACCTTGAGCGAATTGCTTTCACTTCTCTGTACCTCCCTGGCTCCTACAGGGGGGCCTGTCTCTGAAATTAGGGGGGAGGCTTAGTTTAGGTGACTCCTAGGGACCTCTACTGTTCTGGCTCACCCTCTCCTGGGAAAATACACTAGGGTCTAGAAAAGGGGGGCTTATCCAAGGTCATTTGGTTGCACTGGTTTGAGTAATAATGATAATCAAAATAATAGGGAAAGGCTTAATTAATTCTGAGGAATCTTCAGAAGCTGAGGGACTCCTGAACTTTCCAGCAATCCTGAAATCTGAACTGTGGCCACTGGTCTCTTAGATCTGCCTTGAGTGGGTGGGACTGGGCAGGGGCCCTTCATCTGCCCTCCCGTGACCACGCTAATCTGATGTTTTCCTGTGAACCAACTATGGGTCCAGACGTGTGACCGTTTGTGGTAGGGGAGAGAGATTAGGAGGCTGTGTTTACAATCTCCTGCCTATGGTCCTTAAGAGACAAGAGCCTTCTGGTAAACTTGTGCTCTTCCAGCTCCTGCTGCACCTCAAGCTCTACCAAGCTTTTGATGTCCCCTACCCCCAAACCATGTCAAGGGAACGTAGAAGTAAGTGTGGGGGCTGGGGAATCTTCTAGGTTATGTAGCCAAAGACTTTGGGGTTCGGGTCAGCTTTAGATAACGGGGGAGTTTTCTTAGTTTGGTCTTTGAGCAATTGTAGAGTTGAAATTCGTCCTGAGTTGTTGATTAAGTGAGAGAATATGGTCAGGGGTGCCATGGGGGTGATGTGGAGGTTGGAAAGAATAGTAGTTGAGGCTGCTTCCTGGTGCCTGGGAGGAGAGGTTCCATGGTGAGTGCAGACTTCACTCCCTTTGGTTGAAGGACTTGTGCTAGGGAGTCGGGGTCTTCCTGGCCTCCGCCTCTGCTGTAACTGGCTCAGGTATGAAGCTAGGGCTTGGGTCCTTACTTACCCACCTGACTGGAGGATGTGGGGAAGGCTGCGAGGCAAGCAGGGATGGAGTTACAGACCACAGGGAGCCCATGAAGGTGTCAGAGCAAGGGAGGGCCTCGGAAAGTGGTGTGTTGGGAAGATGGCTCCAGGGTGGGGGCAGGTGCAGGCAGGACAGGTTGGTGTGCAGGGTGGTGAGAGTAGAAGCTCAGAGAGCACAAAGCTGTTGCAGCAATCCAGGGGAGAGGTGATGAGGTGAGGACCAGAGACAAGGTGAGGGCTGTGGGAGTGGAGGGAGTGGCAGCTCAGAGACACTGTGACGGAGGTGGCAGAAGTGATAGGACCTGAGACTAGTCAGATGTTGGCAGTAAGGGCCAGAGGGCTGTCAAGACTCAATTTGAGGCTGCTTGGCTGGGGGGGGGGGTGGTAACTGAGATAAGAAGGCGGAGATAAAAATAGGCCCCTATGCTAAGCCCTTCAACAGAGTTTCAAGCTAGAAGCTGTTCTTCTCCCTTTTGTACAGAGAAGGAAACTGGGTCCAGAGAAGTGAAGGTATTTGCCCAATGCTGCTCAGTGTTGAGTTCGTGGAACCAGGATTCCAACGGACCAAACCTGTCCCATCCCAAAGCTTGTGCCCTTAACCAGTTTAGAGATGAACTGGTTTCCACCTATGATTGAGGGGCCTGCAGGTCTTCTGGGCAAAGCAGGCCTGAGGCTGTGGGGGATTTGGACTCTGGGGAACACAATGGAGAAAGCACTCTGTGTGAAGAGCAGGGGTTGAGGATGAAGCATTGAAACTGCCAAGGGATAGCCGGGCACGGTGGCGCGTGCCTGTAAGCGGCAGCCTAGGAAGCCACAACGGGGACCGAGGATCGCAGTTCAAGTCCCGCTGGGGCAATGTAGCGAGACCTGGTTCCAGAAAAATAGCTGGGCGTGGTGGTGCGTGCCTGTAATCCCAGCTACCTGGGAAGCTGAGGCTGGGGATTGCTTGAGTCCGTGGTACACCAGGCAATGTGAGCCTGCAGTTCCATGGGCAAAAATAATGAGACCAGTCTCAAAAAAAAAAAAAAAGAAAGAAAGAAAGAAGGAAAGAAACTGCCAAGGGTTCTGAAAGGGAGTGGGGAGAGGAAACCTAGATATAAAGAAGGGTTGGTCTTATTTGTCAGATGCCCTTGGATGGTAGAGAAGGTTGAGGGTGGACGGAGAAAGGCCTTCTCACCTCTGGAAGGACACTATTACTGGCTGAGATGGTTTGTTTTTGGCTCTCAGGAATCCAACCCCACCTTCCCCTCCCAGGCCAACCGGGCAGGCACTTGGTCCTGGGCAGACTGGAGGGAGCATGGTTAGGACCAAATAACTGGACGGTTGAAGGTTAGGAGCACCTCCTACCTATTTATTTATTTATTTTTGAGACTAGGTGCACACCACCACGCCCAGCTATTTTTTTTTGGAACTAGGTCTCGCTAGTTCTGCCCCAGGCAGGTATCGAACCGTGATCCCCAGTCCCAGCTGTGTTACATAGGCTGACGCTTACAGTCATGCGCCACCATGCCAGGCTCGTCTCCTGCCTAGTCACATGCACTGTATACTACCTTTTACACAAATGGCCTTTCTCCTGCTGGTTGGGATCATTCCCATCATGCAGATGAGGAAACAGACTAAATTATTGGTGGAGTCAGACCATCTCTCCCTTTGCCTCTGAAGCTGGTGTTCCAGGGGGCCTTGGTAGGTCTCATAGCTGGGAGAAGGCCCTCTCCAGCAGAAAGAGGGGAGGCCAGATCGTTCTTTGTCACCTCCTCTTACCTGGCTGGCATATGTGTGATCAACTTGGTATCCAGTTATTTGTGGGAGCTTCCAGAGAAGGGGCTGACTTAGTCCTCTCATGGCTGAAAGGGCTGAAATAAATTGACCCCTCATTGCCCTAGACCTTGACCCAAAATGGGGTACCACTGCCTTCCAGGAACTCCTCAGAGGACATCTCCCTAACTCTCTCACCTTACAGATGAAGAAACAGGCCCAGGCTCAGGATCATGCTGTAATTGAGGGGTACCGAAAGCTCAAACTTGGGGCTCCTGACTCCCAGGATGACCTGGTCTGGGTTCAGAATTCTCTTTCCTCCCCAACAGGAGGCGTAGGGTGCCAGATAGGGTGGACTCCCTGAGGACTGATAGGGAGCTCATGTTAAGTGTCCCTTATCAGACCTTATCTTAATAATGGCCCTTAACTCCACTTGAGATTTGTTGAGAGCTCCGGAAGAGGGTGGGAGTCTGGTGACTTGGGGAGATTTTGCAGCCTGTAACAGCTGGTTCACATCCTGACTGCATGTACTAGCTCTGTGACCTTGGGCAAGTCATTGACCCTTGGGGAGAGTGTCTCTGTAAAGTGGGGGGGGGCTGTAGTGAGACCTTGTCTGTCTTAATTAGCACTCAACCTGTACTAGTTTATTACTGTTGTAAGTGGAAAGGCAGAAGGGTTGAGAGAGGGCCCTTTACCTGCCTCACTCCCCAGAGAAAGTGTGCCCCACCCCACCTCTATTACAATATTTCGTGTTTACACTTGGTTGCCTGTCTGTCTTAACTTTCCCAGACACTCTGAGGCCCAGGTATGAGTCCCACTTTACAGATGAAGCAACTGAGGACTGGAGAAATTGATTCAAAGGTCCATGGTTTGGAAGCCAGGCCTCCTAACCCCCAGCCTTTTACTCCTGGCTTCATGGTAGCTCCCTCTCAGCATCCATAAAGTGAGGATAATCATGCCTTGAAGAAACAAAGGAAAGGGTTTTGGAAAGTCAAAATTGCTCCCTGACTGAAAGTGATTATTATGTCATTGTTAGGAGCAGATACTGACCCGGAAACTCATTATGACATTTATTAATATTATTGTAGCTAATTTCTCCCTGAACAACTGCCTCTTCCCCCAGGCACCTGTGGGATGGGATCCTCCCCTCCCAGTGCAGACACTCCCTGCCCCCCAATATTTACCTTAGAACCGGCCTGTCAGCTCTGCCCCCGCTGGGGTGTGGCTTCTCAGCAGGGAAGCTAGGAGGGGATTCCCTATCTGTACAGGCAGGGCACAGAACCTCCCTTCTTTGGGCAGGAACTGTGGCTGCGGGCCCCCTTCCCCTTCACTTGCCAGACTTAGTAACATTCAAACACTTGGAGTGAGATCCATGCCTGGAGGCTTCCTGGTTGGGTGACCTTGAGCCAGTCACTTTCCCTTGTACCTCCTGGGCTTGTGTAAAAAGGGCTTGTCATACACACCTTTCAGGTTCTGGGAGACAGAAGAGAAGTTGTTTAGAGAACTGTGAATTGCTGAAAGTTTTTGTTACCTTCATCTCTCTTTGTCTTGCCTCAAAGAGGAGGAAATCTATGTGTGCCCTGCCTCCTGCTCCTCTGGGGTGGCTCAGCCCCACCCGAGCCTTGGTTGGTCCCCCCAGCATAGTGAGGGGTCAAGACAAAGAGCCCTGAACACACTGACTCTGCTTCTGTCCTGCCGGGCCTGACCAGTGGACATCACAGACATGGGGGCAGGAGCAGGGTCCAGCCCAGAAGGTTCCAGTTCCTGCACAGGCCACCTGGGCAGCTGCGCCCTCCCCCCTCATTCCTCTCCCCTGAGTCAGACCTGCCCGACTGTGGGCGAGCCAGCCGCCCCCGCCCCTCGCTTTGGAATGGGGCAGGTTGAGGCCTCACCCCAAGGAGGATGTTGCCAAGACAGTGTATAAGCATGCGCACATTTGCATGCGCACATGCCCGTGGCCTTGGCCCCCCTGCCCCCCTTCCGTCCTGTTCCCGGGCTTAGAAAAGCCCTACCGTGATAGATGCACCTGCCTTCTGTCCACACAGCTACCTGGTGGAGCCTGTGTGAGTCTGAGTGACCGTGCCACCTCAGTGTATGAGGCGGGCACCCACCTGTAAGGGTGCCCCAGTGGGAGACTTTGGAGGTGCGCGCCTGCATGCCTGTGCTGGTGGACTGTATCTGAGTCAGGAACTTGGCCTGTGCGCTTCCTGGTGTGCCTGTGTCTTTAGGGTGTGGCTGGGGGCAGTGTGAATTCTCTGATCCCAGAAGCCTTGAGCTGATGGTACTTACTGATTGTGTGGGAGGCCAAGGTTGCCTGGGGAAGGGAAGGCTCATCCCAGGCTGCACCTCTGGACTGTGTGGGGGCAAAAGTCCTGAAACCCAAACTCTGAGTGTGACCTTGGCAAGGTCCTTCTGCTGTGAGCCTCAATTTTTCTGTGAGGTGCATGCCTTCTACTTGAGACTTGCATTGTGGAGCCTCACCCCCTAGCGAGCCACAGGTTTATAGACCTGTGCCTAGATGGTTCCGGGAGACTTTGGCTCTGGCCAGGCTGTGAGTAGGCATAGGAGGGGTGTTGCTGGGTAACCAGATGTTATCTAGTGTGAGAGCCTTGGATCTGAGGGGACTTAGCAGCTGTGGTCCAGACTGCAGAGCCGTGGGCCCTGCAGGAGCTATTGATCCTCCAGCCTTGATTATGTGGGCCCTCGGCCCTTAGTGTCCCTGGTTAGGGGGACATTGTGTCCTTGGGGTTAAAGGTGCCAGCTTTGGAGTCAACTGGAGCTTAGGGAGCCACCTCGCTCTCTGAGCTTCACAGGTCTATGATCAGTTACCAGGAGAGGATCTTCCAGAATCTGCCTGGAAGGGATGTTCTAAGACCCATGAGGACAGGGACTTTGCTTTCCTCCAGCACCTGGCACAGTGTCTGGTGTGACTGAACCCCCCTGGAAGTGTAGGTCTACTGTTCTTCCCATTTGAGTGAGACTGGAACTGATAGGCATGGAGGGATCTGGCCCAAGAGAAAGAAGTGGGAAGGATGTGGTCAGAAACCTTAAATTTGTGGGAGTCATAGGGATTTTCAGAATTTTTCAGAGGGGAGATTGGGCTTGTAGCTGACACTGTGGACAGAGCATGACTTGCTTTCAAGCTGTCCTGAACATGAGTGCTGCCCTTACCGTTTTTCAGCTTTTAATGCCTGCCCTTGATTTCCTCATCTGCAAAATGGGCCTAAATGTGCTTACTTCTTAGGATTGCTATTTTGATTTCAGTGACATGTGGATATCTACTACCCAGCTTGACAGAAGTTTGTTTCCCCGGAGTGAGCCTCAGTTGTCTGCTGGGGAGTTTCTGAGAGGAGGCTGCAGAACCACTGTGTATTCTAGGTCTCCAGGAGCTCAGAGGGAGGGGTGTCCTTAGGCAAGTCCATGGCCTCAGCCGCTCTTTGGAGTTGCTAGGGGGACTCTCTCTTGACGCTGTTACTAGCCAACTTAGGCCTCCGGTACTGACCTCTTGGGATCTGAATAAAATCCGGCCTCTGTCCAGACCTCTGGGCCCCCCTGACTGACTGGCTCTTGCCCTCATCTCATCTCTTGCCCAGATCTTCCTCGCTCTCCATATAGCCACATCAGCCTCCTCCTCATCTGGGAAACCCACCACTCCTGCCTCAAGACCGCTGTGTTTGCGGCCATCTCCTGTCCAGAAGGCCTGCCCCAGGACTTGCCCTGGCTGGCTACCCATTCTTAGCTCTCAGTTCCAATGTCCTTTAGCTAGAGCACTTCCCTTGGTACCCCTCTACTCCCAAGGATACCCCTTCCTGTTGGCACACCGCAGTCATCAGTGTCTCAAATTATAATGGGAGTTTACATCATTTGTGTCCTTCAGATATTTATTGAACTCAGCCGATGCCAGGCACTGGTTTAGGCACTGGGGAGGTAACTAGTCATGACGCCAGACGAACTGTTCCATTTGCTACAGCTGCTGGTACAATCTGAATAAATGTTTGCTGGCTGGGTGAGTGGATACAACAGTCTTCATAAGGAGGGATTTTGGGTCTTATTTCTGCGTGAGGTCGTGACTTGTGTTTGATGGAGTTGGATTTGAACCTGAATCTGATTTCCACGAGTCGCTCCCCATCCCTACATTGCCCCCCAACTCTCTTGCTGCCCTCACCTATAAGTTGTTTCTCCGTAAGTTCTGTTCCCCCAGCTTGGTGACACAGCAGGCCCACTGCATCATAGCATGAAGCCAGGGGGAGCCCTAGGCAGGAGGAGCAGGTAGTCAGCCCCTCTGCTGTGCAATCTCAGCGCCTTCATAGCGCTGCTCTGGGTGCTGGTGTCTCATCATCAACATGGGAGGAAAGGCCCTGAAAAGTGCGGGACTGAACATAACCAGGAGCGGTTGTCCTGCCAGCCACCATTATCCCGGGGCTGTGTCCTGGGCCGGCTCTCTGCCCTCCAGGGCCCTTTGCCGGTGGCTCTACGTCCCCACAGCCAGTGCTGGCCTTCTGCCGCCTGACCATGCCCCAGGCCCTTCCTTGGGGAATCACCCTCCGCGGATTTGGGGCCCCTGCCAAGTCTGCCTAGTGGCCCCTCCACCTACCATCTGGCAGGGGGGGGGGGCTGGCTCAGCTTCGCTCTGTCTCCTATTTAGAAAAGGGCTTGGGAACAGGGTTAGTCTGCCCCTGGAATCGAGTATCTGTGGCTCTCCTAAGTTACACTCTCCACGAGGGCGGAGCAGCCACAAACTCAGTTTCCCCCTCGCAGTCCCGTGTGTTCTGGTCCCTGCATGCCCCCCCCCCCCCAGGGGCGGGGTCGGTGATGGGCTGGTCTTGCGTAGGTGGGAGGAGGACCTGGAGAGCAGCCCCTCCCCCTCCTCTGCCCGGAGCTGGAGCCGAGCTCTGCAGCCTGGAGGCGGCGCCCATTCCCCTGTGCTGGGGTCCTGTGAAGCATCTCTTGGCCAGCCGGAGAGATCCGCGTAGGGCACCGACCTGCCCGCAGCCATGGTGGTGTTCCTGGGCCGCCACCTCCCGGTCCTCCTTGGGCTCTTTAAGAAGAAGGGTGAGTGGGTGTGGCGGGGGGCAGAAGGGCCACGGTGGAGGAAAGAGCCCACCATTTATTTGCCAGACCTTGCTGTAGAATGGGGGATCAAGGCAGGAAAATTTAGTGGGTGGGGTGGGGGCGGCTAGTAATGAGGCCAGACTCCCCCATCTGCCGCCTGGCCTTTGTCCAGCCGGTTTCCCGCTCGGCCTTTGTTTGGCCGGGGCTTGCTTTGGGAGGATGGATCCAGGTGTCTGACCTTGAATCCCGCAGCCCTGGACCAACTCTGCCTCCCTCTTGGGATATGCACACTTTACTGGGCACATCCTAATACCTCAGTCCCCAGAGGTGGGGTGAGGAAAGCAGTGCTCCTGGAAGTTGGGGGGCGTGATTAGCTAAATCAGCCTGGGGTGGAGAAGTTGGGGAGGGAGGGACCTCTGCTCATTTCCTTCTCCTGGGAACTGGGTCCTCCTGTCTGGGCTGCCATATTCCAACCAGAATTTAGAGGATGTTTGGGGGAGCCCAGAGAGTGTCAGTCTGATGTGATCCAGGGATCCCCTTTTGGGAACCTCAAGTTTAATCCTGGCTCTGACTTTGATTTGTACACAATTGTAGGTCCTTTCACCTTTGAGCTTTTTACCAACTTCAAAATCAGGGCCTGGGAGGACAGCATCTCTGACCTTGTGGGGTTTCTGTGAGGGGGGAGGAGCTGGCAGTTGAAGAATGGTATGAGGAAGGAGGAGAGGTCAAGTGCTGGATGGTAGACCCCTGAGCTTGGGCCTGGGGTGTGGCCCTTTAAATGGCTTGTTTTGTTTCTGTCCCCTATTAGATGCTGCCAAGGTCACATGACCCACTGGGTGCTTATGCTTCTGTTGTGGGTTCCACTTAAGGGGGGGGCACGGCAGCCTGGGGCTGCAAAGTGCTGACACAGTCCCCCCCATTGCCAGGATTAGATGACCAGCTCCCTCATGGGCGGGGCCTGTAACAGGATCCTTTGTAATGGATCCCTGGCTCCTCTGCACCAGGGGCCAGGGCCTCCTGGATAAGGGGATACTTGGGACTGTTCCCCCAAGAGAGGCTAGAGTTGCTTTGTCTGGAAATGGGGGGCCCTAGCCCCTCTTCTCCCCACCCCTGCCCATCTTTCCCGTAAGGGACAGCCTCATGGGTGAGTAGGGGACCCAAGAGGCCTTGTTTCTGGCGTGACTCTTCCCCCATCACCTGCCTTCCTGGGACTCCGCTAGCCCCTGCTTCTTCCTCATGTCCCGTGGTGCTGTCTTTCTGGACCACTACCCCATGTAGGTACAGGGTGGTTTGTTTTCCGCTAAAGTGGGTATGGAGACAACGCAAATGTGTTTGCTGTAGGTGATGTGTCTTGCGTGGGCCTCTGAGGACATGTGGATACACAGTTGTGTGTCTGGGTACTGGTTGTATATGTATAGGTGGAAACAGTGGGTATCGTCTGTACATGTAGGGCCAGATGTGCGGTGTGGGTCCCCATGTGTGGTATGTACACAATGTGTTTATGCTTGCGTGTGGTTTGTGGACATACTGAAACGTGGCTATGCATACAACCTGTGGGTGTCATATGCATATGGGCTTGTGTGCCCAGGAGTGGGGCCTGTGGTGCGGGTACTTCCCGTATGTATTCTTTTGGGCATAATTTGGTATTCTGCACATGGCTATGTGTGTCTGTGTCCCAGGACTGTGGGCTGTGAGTGGGAACTGGGAAAGTGGACACTGCATGTATGTGTGGGGGCTGGGTGCAGCTGTGGGTGCCCATGTTGTAATGCCTGTGTGACCCCAGTTTGGAAGCCTATGGGCCTCACTTCTCTTCTTCCTCCATCCCCCTAGGCTCTGCCAAGGCTGAGAGTGACAAAAATCAACGTGGAGGGCCTGGCCAGGGCCCAGGGTCTTTAGGGGATGAGGACCAGGACAATGTCTTCTTCCCCAGCGGGCGGCCACCTCACCTGGAAGAACTGCACACCCAGGCCCAGGAGGGCCTCCGTTCCCTACAGCACCAAGGTATCCACCCCCCCTCCCATGCTGCTTTCAGCTCCTGAGGTCAGGGATCTAGTCCAACATACCTTTCTGGTGTCTTGCAGAAAAACAGAAACTGAGCAAGAGTGGCTGGGACCATGGAGACACCCAGAGCATCCAGGTGAGCCCTTTCTCCAGCTCAGCCCCTGCTCTCTACTCTTCTTTCCCTGCTTGGCCACTGGCCAGTGTGTCTTTGAACCCTTCTGGAGCTCAGTTTCCTTCCTGTGCCACGAAGGGCTGGTCCAGAGTCACTGTCACTGGTGCCTGCCTAGACCATGCTGAGAGGCATCTGAGTCCAAAGTTCCAAAGGGAGTTGCTGAGGAGGTGGTGGGAAGCCCATCCAGGCCTCTCAGGCAGTCCTGGGTCTGATCTTTTCTTCCCCAATAGTCTTCCCGAACCGGGCCGGATGAAGACAGCATCTCCTTCTGCAGCCAGAGCACATCCTACACGACCGAGAGCTCCACGGCCGAGGACGCACTGTCCATCCGCTCGGAGATGATCCAGCGCAAAGGTGTGGCTCGCCTGTCAGGATTCCTGGGCAGAAAGAAGGGGCCGTGGTCCCTTCTGGGTCCTGGCCCCTGCGGCTCCCCCTTGTCCCCCAGCACACTGTGGTTCTGTGAATTCTGGAAATGCAGTGTTGGTGTCTGCTTGCAGCTGCCTGGTGCCTGTTACCTGCAGAACAGGATGCTTGCGCTTTGGGAAAGCTGGGTTGGAGCTTGGTGTTGCTTCTTACCGCCTGTGTGACCTTGGGCCAACCTTGTGCCTCTGGGCTTTTGTTTGATGTTCTGTGAGAATGAGGATAAGTAAGAGCACTTGCCGGCGTGAATGCGAAGTGTGGAGCAAACTGACTGCCACGTCATGACTTTTTGTGAGGAAACTCTTAGTGACCGAGTGAAGCGTTCCGTAGGTCTCACAGAAAGAGCCAGGCGCTGTTGGCCCGGCCCGGCCCAGGCCTACTTGACGACGGAGGTCTCTTCAGAAGCACTCTTGCTGAGAACCTACACGAGTGGCTGTCGCAGAGCGCGCCCTGAGACCTGCGCTAACGGTTTCTCTCCCCTGACTGTCCCCCAGGCTCCACCTTCCGACCCCACGACTCCTTTCCCAAGTCTTCGGGAAGGTCTGGACGGCGGCGGCGGGAGCGGCGGAGCACGGTGCTGGGACTGCCGCAGCATGTGCAGAAGGAACTGGGTGAGCCCTGAGTGAAGAGGGTGGTGGTGGCAGGTGGGGAGCCTTGGCGGCCCCCTCTGCTGACTCCTGCGTCCTCACTGTGCGTTCTAGGCCTACGGAATGAGCGTGAGGCGCCTGGGACCCCTCGGCCCCCTCGCCCACAGGATGCTGTTCGGATCCCTACGGTGGATGGCCGCCCATCGGACCTGGCCTCCGGGGCAGGGGTCCGGGTCTCTCTGCAGGCTCTGGAGGCAGAGACTGACACCGAGACGGAGGCCAAGCTGCAGCGCCACATCGACCATGTCTACCGGGATGACACCCTCGTTGGCCGGTCCACTGGGACCCGGCCCCCGCCGCTGACTCGGCCCATGTCCCTGGCAGTGCCTGGAATGACAGGAGGGGCTGGACCTCCGGAGCCCCTGAGCCCGGCAATGTCCATCTCACCTCAGGCCACTTACCTGTCGAAGCTGATCCCGCATGCTGTGCTGCCGCCCACTGTGGACGTGGTGGCGCTGGGCCGCCGCCACGTGCGTACGCTGAGTCGCTGCAGCCTGCTCTCGGCCAGCCCGGCCTCCGTCCACTCGCTGGGCCGCTTCTCCTCGGCCTCCAGCCCGTGGCCCCGCAGCCGCCACCCGTCCTCCTCCAGTGACACCTGGAGCCACTCTCAGTCCTCCGAGACCATCGTGTCTGACGGCTCCACTCTCTCCTCGAAGGGCGGCTCTGAGGGCCAGCCGGAGGGCTCTGTGGCTAGCAACAGCGTGGTGCCTCCTCCCCAGGGGGGCAGTGGGCGGGGCTCTCCCAGCGGGGGCAGCACTGCTGAGGCCTCAGATACCGTCAGCATTCGGAGCAGCGGGCAGTTGTCTGGCCGCAGCGTGTCCCTGCGTAAGCTGAAGAGGGCCCCCCCACCTCCCCGCCGGACCTACTCACTCCATCAGCGGGGCTCAGCGGCTCCGGATGGGCCTTTGGGGTTGCCTCCTAAGCCTGAGCGGAAGCAGCAGCCGCAGCTGCCCCGGCCACCCACCACTGGTGGGTCAGAAGGGACGGGGGCAACACCCTGTTCATCCAGCGCAGCGGGCAGCTGGGTATCTGGCTTGTCTCCAGGTGGCTCCCGGCGCCCCCCACGCTCCCCAGAACGGACGCTCTCACCCTCCAGTGGCTATTCGAGCCAGAGTGGTACCCCCACCCTCCCTCCCAAGGGTCTAGCTGGGCCACCTGCTTCCCCAGGCAAGGCCCAACCCCCTAAACCAGAGCGTGTCACTTCCCTTCGCTCTCCCGGGGCCTCCGTATCCTCTTCCCTCACATCTCTCTCTTCCTCTTCCTCCGACCCAGCCCCCTTAGATCGCTCTGGCCCTCACACCACCCTGGGTGACAGGTTTGTCATACCTCCTCACCCCAAGGTACCTGCCCCCTTCTCCCCACCTCCTTCTAAGCCCAAGAGCCCTAACCAAGCTGCCTCTGCTCCGGCTGCCTCTGCTATGACCCCTGGGCCTGTCTCTACTGCTGCTGCTGGTCCTGAGTGTCCACGGCCACCAACTCCCCAGACATCCCTGGCCCCCCCACAGGAGTCCCCTGTTGCCTCCAAAGACCAGTCGCCCCCACCATCCCCCCCTCC
>PVHY01030016.1:0-13770 GCA_004024945.1 Uropsilus gracilis
GGAGGAAAGCGGATCCCTGTCTGTCGCCTCGCCGTGACATAGGCCTCGGTCCTGTGAGGCAGGCCCACATCCGAATGGCTCGCTTGCCGTGTGAGCATCGTGGCTGTTCCCCGGTGCGGCCGCAGCAGCTGCCAGTTGCTTCGCTGCTGCCAGGGTTTCCCTCCCTTGTACTGACCCGCGCCCCTTCTGGCTGCCGATGGAGCCTTGTCTGTTGCGTTTCCTGATCTGAGTCTCCTGCGGCGTCCGCCTCCTCCTGCCGGCCTTTTGGGGGGTGAGGTTCTCCCCCCACGGAGATGCGCTGAGTCCCGGCTCCTGGGTAGAGGCCCAGGTTCGGAAACGGTCAGTGTAGACGCAGGACGTGAAGATGAGGTGCTTCACGTGACGACGAGGCACGACTGGTGTCCTCGGGGAAAGGAGGCCGCGTGGGGAGGCAGGACCCAGGCGAACGCCGTGTGAAGACGGGGGTCGGAGCGAAGGCTCCAGGAAGTGAAGATGCTGAGGAGAGCCGGCAGGACGGAGGAGCGACAGAGGCCTCCCGCCTCCCAGCACCTTGAGTTCAGACTCAGTCTCCAGGCGTCACGCCCTGGTTTCATCTCCCCGAGACTTTGGCAAAGCTCGTCTCTCAGCCAGGCTCCCCGGCCCCCGCCTGCTCCAGGCACAAAGCCTCTTGCCCCGAGCCTGAGCCTAGCTGCTCCCCCCACCCCATGTTTCCTCGTTTCCTTTTCTTTCGGAAACACTGTCTTGCCCAGATCACTAAGGCTCGTGTCTACACCAGGCTGTGCTTATGTCACTGTCAGGACAGACAGGAACCGCCACAGGCGACCACCTTCGCTCCCCTCGCTCACTCCTGTGTTCCGAGCCCCCAGTCAGTGTAGGGTGCCTCGCAAATGCCCAGAACATGTTTTTAAAACTAAATACATGAGGCCGGGCACAGTGGCGCGTGCCTGTAAGTGGCAGCCTAGGAAGCTGCGGCTGGAACCAGGGATCGTGGTTCGAGTCCCGCCAGGGGCACATAGCGAGACCTAGTTCCAAAGAATAACTGGGCGTGGTGGCACGCGCCGGTCATCCAAGCTACCTGGGAGGCTGAGGCTGGGGATGGCTTGAGTCCGTGGTACCCCGGGCAACAAGAGCCTGTAATCCAGCTACCTGGGAGGCTGAGGCTGGGGATGGTTTGAGTCCGTGGTACCCCGGGCAACAAGAGCCTGTAATCCAGCTACCTGGGAGGCTGAGGCTGGGGATGGCTTGAGTCCGTGGTACCCCGGGCAACAAGAGCCTGCAGTTCCACGGGCAAAAACAGCGAGACCTGGTCTCAAAAAAAAAAGCTTCAGGCCTCCACTCTGCTCCCCTGAGTGAAGATGCTCGATGGAGAGGAGAGTATGGACCCACGGGTTGCAGAAGCACCAGGACGCGGGGCAGGGGTGGGTGGAGGGCAGCGGCCAGGCTGGGCACACTGGCCGCAGAAGGAGCTGAGGCCCCGTGGATCCTGCCAGTCAGGGCTCAGCATCCCTCGCTGGCACCCAGAACAGGAGCCATTAAGCCTGTTTCTCCACTGGCAGCTGACGGAGACATGGCCGTTCTCTGTTATGATTCCGCGGACTCCAAAGGCCTCGTCGTCCTCCCCCGGCTTAGCCTGAAGCTGAGCAGGAGGAGAGTAAACCGCCCGGTGGGCGCCCAGCGTGGGGACGCAGTGAGGTCAGACGACTCGCTGGGGACATTTTAGAGGCAAGAACGTTCTCAGTTCAGCCGGGGAGCCAGCGAGGCGGATACGCCGACGGCGAGCTCGCAGAGTTCATTCGGGAAGTAATGGGTCGGCGGTTCGTATCTACGAGCTGACTTACACAGGTTGGTTCTGAGGAAACTACTCATGCAAAATAATGGGAGAAAAGGAATTCCTCATGTTTTCACAGCCAATATCACGCGATGTCGCAACGTGACTGTGTTTCTAAATCGATCATAAAATCGCACCACGGAGGTGACTTGTCATGAATCATTATAATTGAACTAGAGGGTTGTTTCAGGTCCGGTGAACGGCAGAGCGCATCCGTGCAGGAGGCTCCAGCCTTGGAGGAACGAGTTAGTGAGACTCTTGGCTGATATTCAGAGGCCTCGGAGACAACGACAGGGAAGCTAAACAGGTCAAATAACTAGCGCCGCCCGTGACATCTGGAGAAACGGTGGCGTTCAGACGTGAAGTCATCTGCTGCTCCGGTGTCTAAGGCAAAAACAGGGTTAGGAAAGGGAAGAGAACGCGGGGTTGTGGGCAAAGGATGACGAATAGGGTGATAGTTTGGTGCCAGATGCTGTAAACATGATTTTACACGCAGCAAAGACCAGGGACTGCGAGAGGTGGTTCAAAACATTCTCGAAGTAAAGGCACATCTACAAACAGCAGCAAAACAGCCTCCACAAACACACCTCGGTGGAAGAAAGAATTTAACCCTCTGGCTTGTCGCAGCGTGTGGCTCAAAGCATTCCGTTTTGAGTAAAGAGGTTCTGAGGCATGCAGGGAAGCGAGGGAGGGTGGACGCTGGGGAAGAGAAGTCACAGAATCTCTCCTGAGGTCACATAGGCTGGGCTGACGACACGAAGTCTCTCGGGGGGTGATTTCAACCGGAAGCACAAGAAAAGCACGTACAAGAGCTTGACGAGACTATGAGGCTATGTCCACCAGATGGAGAACAGACATGAGGAGGCAGACACTGAAGAATAAGCTAACTCGAAGCTCTGGTGCGGAAAGGGCAGATGCTGGTGAGGGCGGCAGTGATGACAATGCTGAGAACGTGGCGATGAGCCACGAGGCCTCTGCATCCTCCTGCAGGTCGGCGTTGCTCTCAGGATCCGTCACTTCAGCTGAAACCTCCCTCTTCACCTTTCCCATTGGATGTGAAAGCTTTCCGTCTGAGGAAGATAAAGAACAAAAGGAAGAAAAATGAGCAACGGGTCAGGGACCTGGAGACAGTTGCTGACGTGTTGTCTATTGGGGCAACCGGCGGACAAGGTGGGGGGCGGCAGAATAATATGTGAGAAACAATAAGAAACTTCCTGAGTTTTATAAAAAGTGTCATCTTACACACCCAGGAAGTTCAACAAACTGCAGGTGCAATGAACTCAAGAGCCGTAGACTGGACGTGTCGTGATCCCACATCTGACGGTCAAACGCAGAGAGCATCTCGAGGCACCCAGAGACAAGTGACCTGAGATGTACAAGGGAGACTCCTGAGATTGAAGCTGATTCCTCACCAGAAACCAAGGAGGCCAGACTACATTGGGGTGATGTTTGTAAGAACTGGGGGGAAAGCTGAAACAATAATTCTGTGTTCAGCAAAAATATGCTTTAAAAATGAAGTCGAAGTGAAGACATTTTCTGATGAGAATAGAATTGATAGCAATTGAGAATCGGAGTGAATGATTTCAACAAATAAAAAGATGGATATTGGAGGAATGCATGGAAATGTATCATCTATTATATATGTTATATATCATGGATATAATCTATTATTTATATATAAATAATATAGACAAATAATGGATAGATGAGTGATAGACATACAAATATATGTGGAAAAATAATTATATATGAATAATGAGATAGATTAGTTTAAAACTATATACTTATTAGTTGGAGAATTTGGCTTCCAACAATGTTGGGAAGAAGTAACTGGAAGAGTCAAAGAAAACTGATAGGAAATAAATATTAATGCTGTAATGAAAATGACTTTGAACTGGATCATGATCTGGGTTGTGAAACCTTGAAATGGTACTAAAAACACTGAACTGTACACTTGGAAAGGATACATTTTATCGTATAAATTTCATCGCAGCCAAGAAAGGTATCTACATGGAGAGTGAAAAAAAAAAAAAAACAAAAAAACTACATCAAAGAGTTATTAAGATTCAGAGCTTAGAATCTCTGGTTTCAAAATTGGTACAAGATTAGCAATCAAATATTCATAAGATTATAAATATAGATTAAATTTTAAAATTGTTGAATTAGATGAAAAAGGACATTTTTCATATGATGTTTTGACTGAGTCACTTATTAAAAGGGAAGGTTATTCTGAATCCTTCTTCGTAATTGAAGATCCAGCAAAGAAAGGCAGCAAAGCCATTTGGAATTTATGCACGGCGCGTGAGTCACCGAGACAGGAAACAGCTGAGGACAAGTCAAAATTCCACGGCATAAATTCACCAAAAATTAAACTGAAGCTTGTACGGAACTGATTTGAATGGGAAATTATTGAAGAAAAATTGCTCTTTGAGAACCTGCAGCTCTAGATGCTCTGGAACTTGTGACTTGGAATCCGTCGATGGGAAATGTATTCTGATCAAATGACTTAATGGAACCCAGGCCTCATTCCCGAAAGCTGCGGTCGTGGAACTGCAGAAAACGCTCCAGAAACGTAGAGCTTTTCAACGGGGATTTGATTTTTACTTGAAATGCCTTCGTCGGCATCGTGGTTCACTTTGGGAGCATGCAGCGATCGCGTGTAGACTTCGTGTTTTCCCCGGAGCCCCTGATGATGCTTTCAAGGAGCCGTGGAAGTCCTCACGCACCGTCACAGCGGCCCTTTGCTCATCGCCTCACGCGTGTGACGGTCAGCAGGTTCCCTAAATCCTGCCCGACAAGTAGGTACAAAGGCAGCGAGTGGATCGAGAGCCAAGGACCCTCCCTAAGCATCCTCACCTGCAGATCCTGTAGCTCATGCACAGCAAACCCTGCGACCGTTTCTTTGAAGGCCGTAAAACCATGGCGATGAAAATGGCCGTTGGATGGAGAGTCACAGTGATTCATCCCGACGACCCCATAAGCGTGCGGAGACGCCAACAAAACCTTATGATCGGCCGAGACACCGCAGCAACAAGGGCTCCGGGCCACTATAACAATGGCGGCTGTCACGTCACTGAACAGCCTGGCAGAGAATAAGAGCTTTTCCAGGAAAACCAGCTTTACGTGTTAACACCTGCCGTTGGGCTTCGGCCCTCGCCCACGTTTTGGACAGGGGACCACAGGGTTCTGCCTTGCGCCGGGCCTGAGGGTGACAGAAGTGGCCCAAGGCCTGGAGCGCGGCTGCGAACCCGGCGGTGAGCGACCGGTGTCCCCGTTGCTCACAGCAGTGGCTTGGGAGACATGAAAGGCCATTAGCTGACGCGGTGCAGCTGCGATGGGGAACAGGGCCCGAGGGAAGGGGCGAGGACCGCAGTCACGGCGACGCCTGGGCAGGAGGGCGGGCGGCCGTCCCGTCGTCTGCGCCCGAGTTTACTTGTCACGGAGATGCTAGACGGGTCAGGGTGCACAGTCCGGCAGCAACAGCAGCCTTTGCTCGAGGTCAGTGCTGCGGGGGCTGGCTTTCTGTAGGGTCCGCTCGTCTAGGATGGATGCGATCACCGGGCCCTCCACGGGACGCCTTTGTTAGCTAAACCGACTCGGTTCCCAGGGCTTCCTGGAACCTGTGCTTGCTCAGGCGAGCGGGCCGAGCTGCCGGTCATGTCACAGCTCCTCGGATTTGGTCAGCGGGCGGCCTTCCTTCGCCGTCCGACAGCTAGCATCTAGACGGGCGCGGTCCTGGAGCTCGGCTCGCCCTTCTCCGTGCTGGGCCACGGCTGCCAACGCCGGGCAAGGCGGGCACAGGGGCTGGGAGGACGAGGCCCAGAGGCCCGGGGGTTCAGCCAGCGCAGGGCGGGCCCCTGACACCCCGCAGCGGGCCGTCCGGGGATATCGGGGTGCTCTCTGGCTGGGGGGCCCGGGTGCCGCTGGCGTGTAGCCCTGGACCAGAACCACCCCGGGATGCTGGCAGCGCCCACTCTCATGCCCCCTGGAAATCCTCCCACCTGGGGGACGCCCGGGTGCCCCTGGCCGCAAGGGCGCCAGACCTCGGGGCAGAGTGGGGCTGGGCGTCTGGGCAGCCGCAGCCCAGGGCCCATCACGAGGATGCGGTCCATCCACCCGAGGCCGAGGCCGAGGCCGAGCCAGCGTGGGCAGCGCGAATCACCGGGCCCGGGAGTCTCGGGATCTAGAAACCGAGTAAGGAAAGCGCGTGTCCCTCGCGGTCAGCAGATCCTCGGGGCAGGGAGGGCCACGGGGAAGCCCTCTCCTGCCCTTCGGGGCCCAGGGCCACAGACACGCGCGCAGGGCCGCACGAGAAGGCACCTGGCCGAGGTCGGCGTCGCCCGGCGCTGCTGACGCTGTCACGGCTCCCGTCTTCTTCCCAAAGGTGGTTGCTTAAGACCGTGTCCCTGTCGCACGTCCAGCGCGCACCACACCGAAGCCACACGGCCGGGATTAGCAGGGAAGCCGGGACCCTGACAGGAGGCTCCGCCACGACCAGCGCCATGGACGCCTACGCTGACGGCACGTTCTACGACAGCGATTTTCCTTTGATTATGCAGCTTGTGCTAATCTTGGAGCAGATGAGCAGGACTACAAGTGGCAAAGGCCACACGAAGACCTAGCCGTTCCTTCTCCCAGCCCGGCGCCCTCCTCCTGCCAGCTGGGCTTCCCAGCACCTTGCAGTTTATGACGAAGGTTTCTTCCTCTCCGCGCCTCTCTAATAAGAGGCATCTTATTTTTATTTTTTTCCCCTTTGATGCATTTGAAGAAATATCCAGATGGTTTAATTTCTTGAGGAGAGGGTATGAGTCTAGGAGAACGCTCACAGCTGCTGGGAAACGCATTTCTCCATGGTGGCTACCACCTGATGTTCATGACATAAAGCTGCAAGAAAACAATCGCGCGGCAAAGAATACAAAAATGAAAAGGTTCGCAGAAAAACCAAGACGATCACCCTGTTCTCTGCAAGCACAGGCGCGCGCTCCGAGATTGAATGACATCATTAGTGCCAAATCAATGCAACAGAGAAAGTGCCCGATAAACCTCTGAATCCGGCGGGCTGGAGAGAGAGCAATTATGCTTTTGCATTTTAAAAAGAGCCATTTGCAGCTCTGTTGCTTGATCTTAAATAGCGCTGAGTGTGATCTTACCCGTCAGCAGAATTGGGAGATCTTTGAAAAATCGATGCACGTGGAAGACATCCATATTAAATTCGGAGTCAAAGATTCACCAGGCATGATAACTATGTAAGGACATTCGTTCTCTAGTTGGTAAACAACATTACCGAGCACCTACTGTGTACTTGGCATTGAACTTGAGAGGAGAGGGGGAGGAGTTTCCTACTTGCAACCTACTCCTTTCTCTGCTCCCTCCACAAACCCGCTACGGTGTTCTTCCAGACACCGCATAGCTCTACAGCCTCTCAATAATTCATCAGGCAATTCAGACAGCCGGTTCTCTGCATAAGTGATTATGGCCATGAGTGATCTTCTTATTTTCTGAACCGGTGGTATTTATTTTCCTACGTCTCTATCTCTCTCCTCCTCTTCTATCTTTCTGTCTGTCTGTCTTTAAACCACCATCTATTGTCAACCAAAGAGGGACACGTTTCTTTGTTCAACGCTTCCTAGGAAATACTGCTATGGTGCATAGTACGTGCCTGGCAAAATTTTCGGAACGTTTATTGCTCAGAGCACTCTGCGGCCGCTGTAATATTATTACCAACCCACAGCTTATGAGTAACTGGAGGCTCAGAGATGCAGAATAACTTACCTGAAGATTTTCAGTGGGTAGAACGGCAGCGAGCTGGACTGCAACCCGTTTTATTTGACTCTGGAGTATACGCTCCTACTCAGCACGCTGGGTGTGATTGTCTTTTGCTCGTGCAATGACATTATAAACAAAGGAGTGCGATCTTCAATTAGCATGTGGAGAAAGATAAGACGCAAAGTCATGAGCCCTAGCACATTAGCCTACCAGAGTTCTGTGGCTGCTGACAGAGGACACGAGTCTTTTAGGTCAGAGAAAAATAGCTTTATTATTCACAGTAGGAACAGGAGTCAGAGTGTCTGTGTGTGTGCCAGTTCCCCAAGTCCCAGCTCTACCAGTGACACGATGAAAGAGGCAACAGCTGCACAGGAAGGGGATTCCGGGATGAGGGGATGTGGGTCTCTCAAAGTGGAGTCACAAGCCCAACTTTCTGTACCAATAAAGACTTTGTCTCCGTCTCTCAAGGTCGCAAGCTCTGAGGACACCCTTGAAAAGCCGGTCCAGGACACGGAAGGCGCTGCCTTTCTTTATCACACACGCAGAAACGCACAAGGTCATTCGTTCTCGAGTCACACAGTTAATGAACAGAGGGATTAAGATGTGAACCCAGATGACCTAACGCTTGTATTTTTATCCATTGGCTTAAAACCCTCAGTTCTTCTCGGAGCTGAGTTCTTCTGTAGCAACATGGGATCCAAAACATCACGTAACTGCTTCCTAGGGGACAAGCCATGAGCAAATAGTGGACTGTTAGAAGCCATGAGCAAATGGCCTAGCCGGAAAGTCATTTATTGCAGCCCACAGGCTCCGACTTCATCTCCTGGTTGAGAAAACAGAGTAAGTCAGGGCGGGATGCCGGCATCAGCAATCAAGTGGAGGGCTCTTCCTGTCCCAGCATGCTTCACTCACTCTTCTTGGCATGATGTCAGCATCCGGAGGCCCCTCCACCGTCCATGTGTGGGGCCTTGCACCATCTGCAGCCTCGCCCGCAGGTCACCGTCTTCCCTGCTGAAGTCACTCCAGGGACTGTCCCCACCACCCTTCCGGGTGCCTTCACCAGGTCTTCCTAGTTAGAACAGGAGGACGCCGTCTGGCTGTCTGTGTCTGACCTGGCCTCCTTCAAAGATGGGTATCAGCTGCCAGCACTTCCCACCTTCCTTCCCCTCGGGTTGAGGTGTCATCGGGACCCCAAGGGCTGTTTGTCTCTCCGTGCACAAGCTGGGAAGCAGGGGAGACCCCTGTTTCGCTCACGTCTTTCTACTCGTTGGTCTGGAGTATACGGATGCCTTTCCCTCCACCGCTAACTTGTAGCCAGTTCTAGGGATGAGAACAATTGAGACGTTTTCTGCACCCTTTTCTGCTCCCTTTTCATTGCTGGTGAAGCTCTTATTTCCTTTGGATACTTTTGATCTTTCTTTTCTTTTTTTTACCTAACTCTGAGGGTTATAGAATAAATGTTCTGTGCAATTTTGCTAGTGTTTTTCCTTCAAATGCAAAAATTCTGACCTATTCCAGCAAAGTTTCGCTCGTCCAGATATCACTGTGAACGTTTGGATACCGAGTACTTAACGTTCATCATTCATTCATGTGCGTAGTTATTTGCTATATATTTATCAGGAGCAAACGCATCTCCTTTGTTGAATGTTTTATTTTCCCATCTTAGTGCAAGTGGAAAATGGCCAATGATGCATTCATGAGGGGATGATGAAGAGACAATATAGGAAAATGAAAACATATTTAGGATTAACCTTATGTGATATTTAAGAATTCAAATGGAAGAGCAAAAGTTCAATATGGAAAGTTTAAGAAGGCACAAAACCTTCCATGTAAATGAGCATGAAAGAGTCAGACCCAAATCTCCATTTTAAAGAATTGCTTCTTTGCTCCTTCGCTCTGAACTTTTATGCAGCCAAGGGTTGTGTCATTTAAAGAGCTTTTAAAAATGCATCAAGGACATTCGAATCCTACCTCTATGACCACCCACGGCGAAGGAGATGAGCTCTCTAGCCTTGTAGGCTCCCTGCCAGCATAAGCGGCTGGAGTAACTCCAGGTAAGCTAGAGGTGACCTCAGCCCTTTGGATGGTGAGAGGCAGAGGGGCCTGCTGGGAGTCTTCACCTCCTCACCTCTGATCATGCACAGACACTTTCGTTTACACCCCAGCGCCCCATAAGCATTGTTTCCGTGTGTACCATCTTGTCAAATGTCACACAGGACTTCGCTATACCAGACCTTACTAATAGTGTGTGATGTAACTATGCAGTTATGCTTTCAGGACTATTTATTAGTGCTGAATTGTATATGGTAATAACTGTCAATATCTTGTACATGAAACAATTCTCAGCCATATTTTATATGGCAATTAAATCTATAAAAAAAAAACAACCCAAAAACCTTGAGTTGATTTTCAATACAAATTAAGGATATTAAAGGGGAGACAGGAGATAGCTCACTTTCAGACATTTTTCTTTAAATTAAATTAAATACATAATTAATTAAGTACAAATCTGTCTAATTGTTAACATAACTTATGACTATGAATAAGTACGTACGTGTGGGTGGAGGTGAGGTATTTCAGCATAGTTTTGCTGGAGAATTTCTTAATTGAAGGTACAGAAGTCTTGTTAAAAATGTTATAAAACCTCGGAAGTAAAGACATTAAACACTACCCAGGTAATTTTGTTAGCAAGCTTTAAGTAACTACTGAGTTACATGGTTATAGAACCATCTTAGTCGATGGCTAGCTTTTGTTTTGAAGGGAGAAGGTATTGGTAGCAATCTGGGGACTTAAGTAATGCACTGTGAAAGTTTTGATGGGAGAAGACATGTCATATTCAAAACCCTGTGACCTGGTCTCTGTGACTTAATGCTAAAAGGGTAAGTGTAGCTCGTGGTCATGGGAATGGAAAATGAAGTATATTTGAAAAGATAAAATGGAGAAATAATTGGTAATAGCCTCTGATGACTAAATGAAAAATGAAATGGAGAAGAGAAGACAAAAACCCTCTCGTAGACTCCTGGACAGTCTAGTCTGAGTGAGATATTCAGCGGGAAAAAGGTAAGAAAATACCATCATGCTACGACTTAAAGAGTGCATTAATTATCCAACGGAGCAGCGGGCAAAGAGAAGCCTCATTACTCGCCGTGACATCTCCAAGAGATGAATGACTGGTGAGCTGAGGAAGCACGGAGGGCAGCTAAGTGCTTTTCTCAAGAAATGTTACCTACACTGCTGCCTAAAGACCTTGCGGTAACCCAAAAGACACAGACAGACGGGCTGGTGGGACTGCTGAGAACACTCACATGATAAGGGAACCGCACACGGTTTCCAGGGGAGGGCCACCCCCAAGTGTCTCTTGGCAGCCCCCTTGGTCAAAGCCACTCCCCATGCCCTATGCCCACTTCCTTCTCCCTCCTACTTATCCTTGAACATCCTGGGAGCTGAGCACATAAGCCGATAGCAACCGTACAAGCATAACAGGCTAGTTGATATCATACACAGCCTGATTCAAAGCCTTCCCCCGGGTGCAAGTGTTGGAAAAAGACTGCTGCACAAATAACTTCACTGCACGCGTGCTTTCTGTGTGCAGTCATTCTCTTGGGCTTCGGGCTGGTTCCTGGAGCCTCCTCATCTGGTTTGTCCTGCACACCGTGTCCAGGTTCGCTAGCAACCCACACCACACCGGAAAATAGCTGAACGGAATAGGAATTCAATTTTCAAATAAGGAGAGACAGAAAGAGCGGATTAAGAAGATAGGGGAGAACGCAGGATGGAATACTACGCAGCCATCAAAAGGTGGAGTCTTGCCTTTGGCAACAAGGCAGGTGGATCTGGGGAGGACGATGCTAAGTGGAATACGTCAGAAGAGAGACAAATACCACGTGATTTCACTCATGTGAAAGATAAAGAAACAAAATAAAGGGGCTGCAAAACGGAGAGACATATCAGAGGACTTTCCAAGCAGGTTATTCCTGAAAACCATTACATTTTGGTTAGCTGGATGAGTTGGGAAGATAACTAGCTTCATTCAGAGTTCAGATTGTACCTATGAGTGTCAAAATGTCCTGCTAAACACGGTAAGGGACCCATCAACGTCCCTTGGAAGAAAACAAGACTCCGCATGACTAAAAGCCATCTGCTTCTCCAGGAGAGGACTGTATCCAAACAAAAAACTTGGAACAGATAAGCGACCATGGCATCTCCCATAAAGATAATATGGTTCAGAATAAACTTGCTCAGACGCTGACACTGGCTAGCCCAAATGTATATTCTCTTAAATTCTAAGTCACCCTTGGGCCCTCGACCCCAGTCACAGGTGTGAGGTAGGACACAGGCTGTCAAGGTGATGAACTACACAACCGAAACGTGCAACGTTCTGACCCCAGGTTGCTCCATAGAATGCATGTATTTCCTTTTAAATTCTAAGCCATCTAATCCACAGGATGACTGTGGAATGCGAATCTCTTGGTGACGCAGGGTCAAGAGCATCTCTGTTGACTGCATTCAAGGTGTTAGCAGATCAGGAATTCCTACAAAGATAGCGATGAGCCAAGAATCCCTCTCATGGGAGTTAAATATTGACGGAAGTTGGATATTCTTGTTTTGCAAGAAAATACGAGCCGAGAGGCCGGAGAGCTTCCCCAAGCCGTCGCACAATAGAGAACACTTATTCCTGAAGAGATGTAACCTCCTTCCTACCGCGTGTGCGACTCCATGACTCATCTTTTATTCCAGTTAATCATGGTACAAAGCTATTCAAACGAATTCCGGATCAACATGAATAGTCTTATAAATCCAGGCAGGAGTTCAGAGGTTTCTACAGGAGATATCTATAATTATTGCTTAGGCTGCCAAAAGCACAATAAAAGAAACGATGACTCTGAATAGCAGACATAAAACTCATATTAGCCTTATGGAATATACACAGATTAAATTCTACAATTCAATTAATTCAAGGTTAAAGCTACATCCACATTTGAAGAAACCGCAAAGTGAGAGTCTTCACTACTTTGGGCATCACTGAACATTACATGGGGCTGTTCAAACACTGCTCTCGGCATAACTCACCAGCACCTTTAAAAACAGGAGCGTGAGCTGGAGAGCAGAGAGGGGCTTGCATAGTACCGAGGAAGAGCAAGAAATCACCTCAAGAGTCCAGGGAAACAGAGGCCACTGTTAATCCCTCTGCAGGAACATCTCTGCAGCCTGCGATGTCTGTTTAACAGCTGCGACCCCCCCAGCCGGAGCCATGGCGGGATCATTCCATGGGCGCGAGTCCGGGGCGGCGAGCAGGGGTGACCTGGTCCCAGGCGGCTTGCTCTGTCGCTGCTGCACACCGGCTCTCGCCTGTAAGATGAGTCAGGGTCCTGGCTGACGAGCATCCTACATCCTAGGGCGCTTTTCCTCTCGCCAGACGGATGAAACCAATTGGCGTTTTTCACGATGCCGCGGACACACTCCGTCTCACCAGGCTTCGAGACGCCAGCCGGGCCCTGAAAAGTCCTTCTTAACACACTAGAGGACGTGGGGTGTGGACACAGAAGAAGAGAGAAGTCTTAGATAAAGGCGCTGCGTTGTCTTCCGCGGCCTCTCGGCCACACCGGACACGGCCCTGGCCGGTCTCCTGTCTGAGACGACAGCCCCTGACGCCTAGGGATGTGCCATGGAACAGACGCAAGGACACCCAACGTCCTCGGGATGACGCGGCTGTTTAGCCCACAGCCGTGCGCCCTGTGACCCCCTCCTCCCGATGCTGTCGTGTATCCCGGGATCCTGGGTCTTCCCCTTCCTCGTGACCTCGCTGTGGTCAGCCTCGGCGGTGCAGAAGAGACCCCGGCTCCCAAGAAGGGCGGGTCTGGACGTGCTCCCAAGTCCTGGTCTGCGAGCTGGCTTCGGAGCTGGCCTCCTGGCTGGCCTCGCACTGGCCTCGCCATCCTCCTCTCTGTCTGTCCTTTCCGCACACAGGGCTCCCCACAGAAGAACTCAGCGCATCACCTCATTACGACCCGCGTTTTGTCTCCCAGCGCGGGTCAGTGCCGAGTCTTGCGCGTTTCTCAGACACTCGGAGTGGAGCGTGGGCTCTTGGCTGGATCCCGCTCTGTCCAGCCGAACCCGGCTCTGTCCAGCTGAATCCGGGTCTGTCCAGCTGAATCCGGCTCTGTCCAGCCGAACCC
>PVHY01030017.1:0-13767 GCA_004024945.1 Uropsilus gracilis
TCAGCTTCCCAGGTAGCTGAGATTACAGGCATGCGCCACCACGCCCAGCTATTTTTTGGGACTAGTTCTCACTACGAGCCCCCGGTAGAACTCGAACCACAATCCCTGTCCCCTGCTTTGGCTTCCTGGGATGCCACCTACAGGCATGTGCTACCATGCCCGGCCCCTGATGATGGGTTTCTAGGATGAATAAAAGACACAACCAAGAGGAATATACAAAGGGCAGATATTTATTTCCTTGGGACCGGAAAAGGAGAAAGTGAAATTGGCATGCCAAAGAAAAGGTTTCATAGAAGAATGAGATATGTTAAGTTACATAATATAGTCTAGTGGGGGGGGGGCATCAAAAACTTCTTACACATAAGTCATATCTAGGTTTTATTAGTTAAGAATCTTATGTACATGGTGAACCATGTTTGGTGACCTGGATTAATGAAAAATAGTTCCTAGCTTTTACTATCATATGCTCACATTATTAAGTCTATTTTTATAGATCATCATATATATTTGTTACTTGAACTTTTTTTCTCCTTTGTTTACTGATCTATCATTTAACTGTGCAAAGGGACATTTTTTGACCAACATGAAGGTTCTCATTTGCATATCTCCCAACTCTTCTTTAAAAATCTCATTCCTATCTCCTTATTCCCTTTCCCCCTCTGAATACAGAACTCCTTGGGATGTCCCTGTCAGAAATCTAAATCAAAGAAATGAAAGTCATATCAATAAAATGACATTGTATTTAGTAGAAGAATAATTAAGGGTACATTTTTCAAAAGATAACTCTGAATTCCAAACTATGAAGACATTTTCACTTCAGAGGTTCTAGAATATATAGCTGGCTCCACTGTTAATCTGTGATAAGCCTATCTATTTTAGCCATCCTGTGAATTCTGAATCCTTAATCACCCAGCAGCTAGGATCTTCAATAAGGAAATGTCAAAGGGAGGAAGCAAAGAAAGTCAAATAGGACTGATTTACAGGAAATACTAGCACATATAGAAGAGAATGGATGTGGGGAAAAGAATTAAAAAGTATTTAAAGGAAAGATGTTGATGGGGTTTAGCAAGGCAACTTTCAACAAGAAAAGTCTTAAATGTGTATATTTAGAATGTTACAAAATGTAAAATGCCAAATTCTAAGCTGTGCATTTACTATATCAATCATCCATATTTATAAACTTCTAACTTGTTTTTACTTTTGCAACAAACATTCAATTGGAAATGGAACCCTGAGGTGTATTATGGCAGTGTATAGTAATACTGTGATATGCACAAAATGACAAAAGGTTAAGTAAAACAAGGATTATCATATAATATCAGAAAAAAGGAGAATTTTCTCTCCCATTTTAAATAGTCTTCCAAAAAGGAATATGGTACTTCCAGAAGGAATCTCTTCCAAAAAGGAATATGGTACTCTGTAAATATTTTATACTTTAGTTTGATGATCGTTATCTTTGATCCATAGAGATAAAATCAAATGTTTCCTTTTCAATTAATCTTACTAAATTAGGAATTGAGAACCTGAATTTTTCTTTTAAGGAACAAAAGTTTAAAAAATTGATAGCTTTCCTGAGACCACAGAAGTGAATTATACTAGAATGCTTATTATAATAAATCATGAATAGTCTTCACACATCCTTTTCCTCAGAATGCAGTAAGTTTATATACCTATCAGGAATAGTCCATTAAACCACATTTTCAGGAAGTATTTTTAAGAGTTTTTTTTAATGCATGGATATTACAAAGAAAATATGTAATTATCTGGCTTCTTATATGTGCAGATAAAATTGAAGAGGTACAACATTAGAATATATTGTGAATTGGGAAAGACACATTTTTGGTTTTGGTTGTAGTCACAAACTAGCTATCATCATGAGTAAATCACTTCTCTGAACCTAATTTTCTTTCTCTGTAATTAGGTCACCTAAAAGGTTCAACCCAGTTTCAACCTGATATATAAGATAATGAACAAATTGCAAATAGATTTGAACATAAGCACATTATCAAAAATGAACCGTGTCATTTGGTCATGTTTACTTCATGGACTAATTTGGGTGAGAACTAGGAAATCTGGGGCATCCTAACTTACCAGAAAAAGTTGAATTTATCTAAAATGTAGAGATAAGGTGATAGCCTTAAGTAGTCAATTTTGCTTTTGTAAGATTTTCCCAAATCTGTTACAGGGCAGGGTGAGGGGCACCCCTGAGTCCCCAAACTTACCTACTCTAAATAGATTCTGCCATCTGCTACATTAAAATATGTCATACTCTAATGAGTAAGATCTTCAATAGAGAATGCCTTCAATATAATTAGTGCACGATAAAAAGAAAAGAAAGAATATAGTAAATAGTTTTCTATTAAACTGACAAAATTGTCCATTTCCTCATGGATTAAAAAAAAAAGCCCAACTAAGGAGGGTTGACCCAAAGCAGTACTACTGAGACCCCAAAACTTGCCACAAATCTAAGACATCTTCTGGTAAGGACCCATAGGAAGGGGCAGAAAGTGTCAGGCAAGCCTAGAAAGAAGAAAGAAAAATCAAAACCAAAATTAAGATAAAGGCTGCCATTGTCAGCCTCCCCACTGATCTGTCACCCATATCTCTATCACTTTCAACTGTCTCCATCCATGTCCCCCAGGTCTCTGACACAAGTTCAAGGCCTGAAAGCAATGTCAGCATATTTATGTCTTCTCTGTGTGCCTCCATGTGTGCTCTGCTCCATATGCCTCCTTCAGGTTTCCTTTTTGATCCCCTTCTTTCCATCTCCCTGTCTCTCTTACTTCCCCTTCCTGCTCAACTCCACCTTTTCTTGGGTGGGGGAGGGAACCTGGAGCCTCCCTTTCCATGTGGATTTCCTTTTTTACATCTCCAACTTCAAAATGCTTATATTAGAGAAAATATTTAAGGAAATTTTCAAAGTTAGTAATTTTTTTCTTCAAATAAAAATATTAGCAAAGATCCAAGGGTAAGCAACAGCATCATTGGTCTTTTTATTTTTTTGTTCCCTTAATGGGTTGTTTCCCATATGAAATGGGGTTCTACAACAGTACTAATTACTAGATTTAATTTGACTAAATGAACTAGTCAGACAGCCACATTATCTGGTGAAAATTATTATGTGTGCAACCCTACAAATACATACCCTGAGCTGGCATTTACAATTTGAATGAGAAACACAAAGGAAGCAATACTGTTTCCATTAAATGAGATGGAATACATATTGCACTCTTGAAACATTAACTGCTTGTTGTAATTAATGACCACACACAGCAGTGTAACATAATTATATTTCTTTGTATGTATATTAACGACATGTCTAGAAACAAAATATCTCCAGCTGCTAAAAGACACTGGATATAACTGGTGGTTTTGTAATTTAATGAACAAGTCATCTTCGACCATTTCGACCTGTTTTTAAAATGTTTTTTTTTCTTTTTCAAACATTTACAAAATATTTTATAATGATCAGCAATCCCAGAATGCATTTTTCCTTGTATATAAGTGTTTATTCATATCTTAGCAGTGTGGTCCTGTTAAGGGAACAGGGAGCTTCCAGATTCTCTTCCCCACCCAAAGAAGAGTGGAACTGAACAAAAAGGAAGAAAGAAGAAATGGTTTTCATTATGAAACAGTGTACAGACAGGACACCCCAAAATTATACAAGGAGATAAATACAAATACCAAAGGCTATAGCAAATCAAGGGACAGCACCTGGTACAGGTCACTATCTGTGAGTTCTTCGATCCATGCTCACAATTGCAAGAGACCTCATATTCTAATAACTATGAAGTTCATTTTATAAGGGGAAACAAAAGCTTACTATAGCCACAAGGTACCAGTTACATCACCTAGTTAGTGCTTACCAGACTAGTGGTACGCCAATCACCTGTCACCAGAAGTGCTACACAGCAGCATGTTCAGGAGTGGTCACCAGGAGTGCACGGCCAAAAAACAGTTCTTAGAGACAACAGGTCCAGGGCTTTTGCTGCTACTGTCATGCAATGCCAGAGACAGGACCAGAAGCCAAGTCTCTGCAAATGTTTCAGCTTCTCTTCAGCTGCTGGATGTGGTTGCTGTTCCTCCTTCCATCTTCAGATGCCAGGAATGGAGAATTTCTCCTTTGGGGCTGGAATAACTCTCTCAGAGGCTTGAATAGCTCTTGGAAGCTGGAGTTCATGCTTGGAGGCTGGAGCAGTTATTCCTGAAAGCTCCTTACTACCCTTCTTGAGACTTTGGTTTAAATCAACCCTCAGGATACATTACCATAGAGTCTGACTGGATCATCTTTCACTCTTAAGTCTAATTGGATTATTTCAGCAAGACCATCACAACTGTTCCTTGTTCCTGCATGGTTATAGAGAATCACTGGTCTTTACAACTCAACCTAGTCAACCCTAGAGGTAACTAATCTAGCAATAGATAACAATTCCACAAAGGAATGAACTCCCACTCTAAAAGAAGAGCACTGCATAAGTACAATGTCTAAACTGGCACAATGCAACTCACATGCCCACCTGTGATTATGCATGTGTTTCTTTTCACAAATGTCTTTTCACTTTGCAAAACATAAGGACAACTCTTTCTGCCTACTTGTATCTATGTGAATATCTTCACCACTGGGTAAACTTAACTATGTGCTCCTGAAAAGGAGCTTTGGTATAACTCTTCTTAGAGGTAACTTAAGGACCCCATTCACTGAACTCAACATCTCATCAAAATGACATCATACTTATTTTCATTTAGGCTAAATTACATGAATAATATCTGAGTCTGAATCCCAACTATCACATTTACTGCTATGTAATCATGGGCATGTCACGTTCCTTTCTGAGCTTCTGTAAATAATGTGTGAATTGAAATAACAATGACAATAATAATACCTCAACAACACTTTGCAATGATTATTATAGAAGTTAATATTGTAAAATTCTTTCTGCAGAACAGTAAATAAATGCAGAGTTATTGACATCAAGTCTGGAATATCCAAACTACATTTCATGCCCCACTAATTAATGTTTATGGAGATAACATTCATTTCTTGTTCCCTTATATCTCTTTCCTATCATGGATGGGGTCTGATCAAATTATTTTTTTCTTAATAAAGCCACATAAAACACTGCTTACTTGCTAAGTTGTTAAATATATACTATTGTGACTGAAATTGGACAACAAAACAACACAACAGGATACTTAATTAACCCTACAAATGAGAGCATCTGGCCCTTTAAATCCAGCCACACATCAGGTTTGTCCCAACCTGTGACAGCAGTAGCAAGACCACACTATCTTAAAAGAGGTAAAGTTTGATGTACTCATTAAAAGACAAAATAGACAAGAGTCACTGAGGATACAAGGGATCTCTTTTGTAATCTTAACACATAGCTCAGTCTCTAGTCCAAAGGGCTGTACATGGGTCCCTCAGTCACATGTGTCAAAAAAATGGTAGGTGTCCCACCTTCAAGTCAAATGAAGAAACCAAGATGGCGTTCTTGATCCAGTTCCAAAAGTGGGAGATTCAAATTTAATGAAGAAATAAAGATGACATTGTCAATTCCCTTCCAAAAGGCACAACTCCAATCTTCTTTTGGTCTGAACTACCAAGACTCACTTGGAATTAGCAGCATCAACCACCTCAGACCTCTCATGATGAGGCAGTGACAATCCAAGTTCTTTTCAGGTCTCCAGGTCCCAAACTTTTTAGTTTCTAACTTGAAAAATGTTTCCAAGTACCAAGTTTCCAAGTCATCTTACACAGGTCACAATTTCTCCAGAACATTTCACTGGGCTCCTCACCAGCCTGGGCTGGGGATGAAAGTGTACAGCATGGCCTTTGCTTCCTTTGCTTCCCTGCTGCCGCACAAGGCAGTGGCAGCTCAGATGCTTCCAGGCTCCTTGCTGCTCCTCTGTTCTCTCTCTTTTCCAGCTTTCTCTCTGTTCTCTCCAGCCACACTCCTTATTAAATCTCCTTTTCTGTTCCTCTTGAGAGAAGGTTTAGCTTTCCTTTTCCAAGTCTCTGCTCACCAGGGCACAATGGTTGGTATCTTAATGCAGAATTACCATGCTGGGCCCATGAGCACCCCTATCACAGTCAGCAGAAACAAGTCACAATATTACTGAGAACTGTTTGTACACATAGTGCACATTTATATGTACAGTTTTTCTAAACTGATACTATATTTTCAATCTGACCAACACAAAATTCAATAAATCATTATTTTCCCTTTTACTATAATTTTGGATGTAACACAATTTTGCTAGACAAATGCCTCCTAGCACAACTATCTGGAATAGACAATGGAGATAAATGGAAAGACTAGCCTACATACGAAATGAGAGAAACTTTTCTTTTGTCCCTTGCAGTTCTTTTTTTTGTAGCTTCCATATGATTTGCATGACACCTACCATGCACATGAAGAGTTGAAAAATATATGTATTCTCAAACTTCATGCCATAGTTTTTGCAGTTTCCACAACATTTTAATATTATGACATCCTCTGATTATAGCTTCATCTTAAGTCTGCACATAGACAGTTGGAATAATTTGCTATCCAACTGAAACCAATAGCTGTAGTGAAATTTTCATAAAAACTCTTCTCAGTATTGCTGGGGAGATATATATGATACACTACTTTGTCATAAATTTGCTAGTGCTCATGATGAAATTTCTTAGTGTTTCTCTATGACTGCTATAAAGTTAAAGTAGAGACATAAACAATTGTACAGGGAATCAGATAACTTTTTTTTACTACTGAGAAGAAATATTTGAAAGATGACCAGTGAACCAAGATTTTAAATAAGATTTTTCTCTTATAGCCAAATTAGCATCTATCAAATGCTTATTAAGATGACATGTGAAGAAAGTGATGACTTTCATGAATAATAATTGCAACTTTTCTTCTCTTAACAAATTAATAGTCATCATTTTACCCTTGTGATACTAGACTCATTTCCCTTTCAATTGATACCTTTAGATTTGGATTTTTTTTTGCCTTGTCATCCTACGTATCAAGTAAGATGAATGGCATCAATACTCCCAACAGGTAAAATAAGATAACGAACATTTATATTTATTTTCTTCCTTTCTTTCCTAACTCCAATCCCTTATCATACTACATACCTTTTTAATGACTACTCTGGCTAACAAATCAGTAGAACATTTAGCCATTTTTTTTCCCTTTACACATTGAAATCCCATATTAGTGGCAAAATTATGATCACAAAAGAAGAACATCAACATAGGGTATTTGACTAGAAAAATGGATAATATAGTGGCTTATTGAAAGCAAATTAGGATAGACAGACTAGCGTTTTAACAAATGATTGCATGCAATGAATATATGATTGATGTTTGAAAGGTGATGCTACTGTTTCCTGAATAAATTCATATTGGTCAATTTATTTTTATAACATTTCCATTGACTTTTGTGGCAGTATATTGATATATCTTTGTAATGTTGTTTCCATTGACACTTTTTTTTCCAAATTAAATTATAAATGCCTTTGCATGCTTTTTAGATTTAAATTGTTCTCTTAAAATAGAAAGTTGCATCCAGTTCTAATATATGCCTTAAATAATTGAAAAATGACTTCAATGCTTAAAGGAAAAATTAACAGACTTGATTCCTGAATTGAATTTAATATGTAAGATTATAATTGCTGACATAAAATGTTTTAGAAAGAATCAAATATAAATTATAAATTAACATTCAAACAATAAGTATACATGAACATAATGGTTTTTATAGTTCCTCAATAGCTTTTTGAATACTAGACTCAAAATTTCAAATTTTTCTTTTACTTTCAAATATATTAATTACTCTTTTTATTATACATTTATATTACTTAAGATATCATGGAACTGACCCTGTTATTTCCATCTGAAAATGTTTCTTTCTTCTTAAATGTACTTAATTATGAGGTGGAAATATAAAAGATAATCCTCCCCCAAATATTCAGAATAAGTATTCCAAAACATGTCAGTTTGGTATATAGGCTGTTTTGAGCTGAAATAATGAGGCCCTCAAGCTCATAGAAATTTTAGTACTTCCCAAACTGCCTAGAAGAATGAAGATTAAGAGTATTATTTAGATTTTTGGCTAGCTCTAGAAATAACCTTTCTATCAAAAAAACCTATTATATGGTAGGGTAAGCATATAATCACAGATATTCTGGCCTTCATCAAATGAGTCACCCTCTCCTCATCATGTAAGACCCTTATTTTCTCCTGAAATCTCAGGCACCTAAGTCATCCCTTAACTCAGGACATAATTTGCACCATTGACTTTAGAATCCACATTGACATAAATTCCCCATACATATATAATTAAATATGTTCATTTCTCTACTAATCTGTCAGATAAGCATTGTTTTACCACCCTGAGAAGAGCCTAGTGGACTATGTGGAAATTTCCTCTCCTCTCAGAGAAATGCCACAAAGAAATGGATCAATGATGATTCTGACAATGATAAATATTGTTTAGAAGGTGAAAACTGATGAAGCAACAAATTAAATAATAATTTCAAAGACCCAACTAACATGCGGATTGATTCTGCACAAACATATATCTATCCCTCCTACTTATCCCCCATGTCAAACTCATAGTGACAATATTTTGTTTTTGTTGTTTATGTGTTTCAGTATATGTGTGTTTGAGTTTTGTATGCCAAATGTAAAATTTTCTATGGCCACTTGGATATATTTTTCCAAATTTCATTATCAAACAAATGAGTGGTTCTCACTCAGGTAGCAACTTGGTTCTACTGCACCACTACTATATCAACTAACTAATCGTAAATTTAAAATTTATTTTGTGATGGCATAAAAGTTACATTTTAAGTCTAAATGTGTAATCCTCTGAGATTCTGAGGTAGATCAGAGTTTCTCCAGGATTTTGCAACTTACATTGTTTAAAATGTCATATAACATTTATAATCATATCATAAATTTGTTATAGTCATGAATATGGTATTAGATTTCCAATCCTCATATATTTCTCCCCCAGTTATATTAGAGAGTTCTGAGAGCTCCTCTCACCCAACGCAATTATCCACAGAGGAAATCCTTTTTTATGTTAATTTAAGCCATACAATCCCTGTGCTCCATTGCTCAAAACCTAATGAGCGCAGCACCTCACCTCTAACAGTGCTGTCTTCCTATGCTACTTTAAAGATACAAAACATTTTGAAGCAAAAAAATCACTGTCCTGTATTTTGGACCTTAGGACTGAGGTGTCAGACTGAGTCACGGACTCTTCTGGAGAACACCCTGCTTTTTTGAAATTGTTGGCATTCACAGGTTGGTGTTCACGTAGTTCTCTGAAATCACCTTATAAAGAGTTGCTTCTAATTCTGCCTCCATGTGATCCTTCAATATGACTCCAAATGATCCTTCTATATTTCAGGATCCATATATCAATTCACCTTCTTTAACTAAAAATGGGGCTGACAAAACAAAAACAAAGTGTTTCAGACTGGAAGAAGGTCAACATGGTCATACTCATCCTTCCAATTAGCATTGATAAAGACTACAATAGGTCCTCATTTATAATAAAATCCAATATGCTCTGAAAACAGAGTACTTTACCAAATTTAGAACCTAACATATTTAATTCTGCAGAACTTACACTTAACTGACTATACTTTTTTTTTTTTTTACAAATTCTGTATATTCCAGCCTAGGCTGTTGGTGGGTTCTGGGTTGTGGGATGAGTCTTATACCATAGGGATCTCAAGTTCCTGGGGGCAGAGATCTCAGGATGGGAATTTCAGTCCCCCCCATGTATGTGAGGGCTGAGGGGCAGGGTAGCATATGCTGGGCTTTAGGTGGTCCCCTCCAATTTGCTTACTCCTCAACCAGACTTGCACTAAGAAGGAGAAAACCAACAACCCAGATG
The DNA here is from genome assembly GCA_004024945.1 of Uropsilus gracilis. Lineage (NCBI taxonomy): Eukaryota > Metazoa > Chordata > Mammalia > Eulipotyphla > Talpidae > Uropsilus > Uropsilus gracilis. The sequence goes on from PVHY01030017.1 coordinate 9,897, forward strand.
TAGAGGTACAGGAGAAGAAAGGAGCAAATAATGGCACTGGGTATACTCATCGTCATCTGGGCAGAGCCAGAACTATGCAAGAGACAAGTCTGATAGACTATTGTGGCAACTTGCCACCTACCATGTTTTCAGCCCTAAGGAGACAATGACTGGCACAGAGATGTGTGCAATGTGAGCAAAGCTCCCTCTCTCTCTCCAACAATGAGAGGAAAGCCACATAAGTATCACTGCAGCCCCATGGCAGAACTGTAAACATTGAGAAAGGTGAGGAACTGAACAAACTACCTGCTGGAGTCTGTCTCCACCAGGGAACATAAACATATCTACTGCCAATTTCTGGGAATTTGGTTCACATACCAAGACACCAGAAATATATGGGACAGAAGTAGCATCAAGGGAAAGATACTGGCAAAAAGACAGCCAACATAATTGTCACCTCAACCTTAGAAACTGCTGCACCAAGAGACTGAAGAACCATGCCACATATCCACTCCATGAGAGGTTTCTGAAATGCAAGATCCAGCTGCACACCTCACAGAAACTCTGGAGATCCCAGTATCCTGGACTGCTGTGTTTCAGGGCATAGGTTCTTATCCAGGAAAAGATGTTATTCCAGGAAAAAGAGAGCAGTATGATAAGCATCAACGAATGACTTACAGTGAGGGAGGAGCTGGATGCATAGAGGTAGCTGACCCACAAAGGTAGGGAGGCCACTGCAGTGAGAGTCACTGGCAACAGCTCTGGCACCAGCTTCATTCCCTCACACGTTAGACACCTGTGAACATCTTCCAGACCCTGAGAACTCACCCAGGTTAGAGAAGTTTATTGCAAGGGGAGTCTGACAGAGGCACCAGCCTCAAGCCCTCCCTCAGCAGCTACCAAAATTGCCAGTTCTCCTCAGTCTCTGCATAGAGGCAGTTGGCCCATGGAGGTGGGGGGGCCACAACAGTGGGAGTCACTGGCACCAGCACTGACACCGACTTTACTCCCTCAACCTCTACACACCTGTGAACTTCTTTCAGAAAGAAATCAAGATTGACATTCAGGAAGCCAAAAGAACACCAAACCACATAATGAGAGAAAAACCTTAGCAAGACAAATCATCATAATATTTCCAAGAGTCTAAGATAAGGGAAGAATAATGAAACTGACCAGAGAAAAGAAACAAATAGCATACAAAGGAAAAATTATCACACTGACCTCAGACTTCTCTGAAGAGACACTTCAGGCAAGGAGTGCTTGGAGCCACATTAAAAAAAAAAAAAACTCCAAGACAAATAATGCCAGCCAAAAATATTTTACCCTGCAAAGCTATCTTTCCTTTATGAAGGAAGAAAAAAATCTTCTCAGGCAAGCAAAGCCTCCAGAAATTCGCTACCACTAAACCACAACTCCAAGAAATCTTGCAAGAAGCTCTAAGATCAAAACCAACAGAAGAGTAAACAGAAAGATCAAAACAAGGAAAAAAATCAGAACTTCATAATGACCATTAAAAAACCAACTTCAGAATCTCAAATCAATGATAGAACGAAACAGAAAAGTAACTCAGAACTTCAAAATGACCTCCAAAAACCCAACATCAGAATTTCAACTATCAATCATCACCATAAATGTCTACAGTCTAAATTCTTCAATCAAAAGACACAGAGTAGCAGAATGGATCAAAAAACAAAACCCAACATTCTGCTGCCTTCACGGAACACACTTGAACTCAAACAACAAGTACAGACTAAAAGTAAAGGGCCAGAAAATAATTCTGCAAGCAACCAGCCCCCCAGAAGAAGGCAAGAGTAGTCATATTAGTAGCAGATAAAGCAGACTTTAAGCTAAAAAAGGTGACAAGGGATAAAGAAGGACACCATATAATGGTAAAAGTATCAGTATATCACAAGGACATAACAATTATTAACATATACTCACCAAATAAGGGAGGACCAAAATTCATCAAACAACTGCTAACAGCACTGAAAACAGACACTGGCAAAAATATATACATGGCAAGTTATTTCAACACCCTACTCTCACTGAAGATCAACAAGACAAAAACTAACAAGACACAAAAGCTCTAAACAAAGATCTGGACCATATGGACTTAATAGATATTTACAAGACACTGCACCCCCAAAGAAAGGAATACACCTTTTTTCTCAAATGCACATGGGTCATTCTCAAAAATCGACCATATATTAGGACATAGAAAAAACATTTATAAATATACAGAGATTAAAATATACAAACCTTTTTCTCTGATCATAAGGTATCAAACTAAAAATCAACAATGAAAATAAAGCAAGAAGAGTGTTCGATACATGGAGACTGAATAACATGCTACTAAGCAAAAACTGAGTAATGGAAGGAATTAAAGAAATTAAAATCTACTTCAATACAAACAACAAAAAGACACAACATTCCAAAATGGCAGGGACATGGCAAAAGCAGTTTTATGAGGATGGTTCATAGCAATACAGATTCATATCAAAAAGAAACTAATCAAAGAAATAACCTAATCTCCCAACATGAAGAATTAGAAAAGGAAGAAAAAAAATTCCAAATCCACTAGAAGACAATAATAAAAATAAAAGCAGAAATAAATAATCTAAAAATAAAAATGACTACCCAGAAGAATAAAAAACCAAAAGCTAGTTCTTGGAAAATATAAATAAAATTGGTAAACCCCTTGCAAACCTCACAAAGAAAACAAGAGAGAACACTCAAATAAGCAGGATCATATAAGAATGAGGAGAAATTACAATGACCAAATTAAATATTCAAAGGATAATCAGAGATTACTATGAACATCTATATGCAAACAAATACAACAACCTGGATGAGATGAAAAGATTCTTAGAAATATCAGCTCCCCAAAACTGAACAAAAAAGAAATGGAGATTGTAAACAAAACAATCACAAGTAGGAAAATCAAACAGCAAAACTCTCCCAAAAAACAAGAGCCCAGGACCAGACAGTTTCACAAATACTATCAGACATTCAAAGATGAAGCAATACCAGCATTACTAAAATATTTCCAAAAAATTGAGAAAGAAGAAAAACTGTCATTCTATGAAGCAATCATCACACTCATACCAAAACCAAATAAAGACAACACCAAGAAAGAAAACTATAGACCAATTTCCCTGATGAACACATACACAAAAGTTTTAAACAAAATTCTGTAAAATTGAATCCAACAAGGCATAAAAAGCATTATTCACCATGACCAAGTGGGATTTATTCCAGGGGCATAGAGATATTTCAACATCCAGAAATCAATTAACATAATTCACCACATTCACAAGGAGAAAACCAAAAACCATATGATCATATCAATAGATTCAGAGAAAGCATTCAGTAAAGTCCAATACCTGTTCATGAGAAAAGTTCTTGAAAAATTGGGGATAAAAGGAGCATATCTTAATGTAACAAATATCAAGTATGACAAACCTACAGCAAACATCATTCTAAATGGGTAAAAACTAAAATCATTTCAATTAAGATCTGGAACCAGGCAAGGATGCCCACTCTCCCACTAATTTTAACATTGTACTGGAAGTTCTGGCTAGGGCAATAAGGCAAGATAAAGGACATAAAAAGGATACAAACAGGGAAAGAAGAATTAAAGTTATCATTTTCTGTAAATGATATGATTCTTTATGTATAGAAGCCCCCAAAAATATCCACAGAAAAAATTCTTTTTTTTCTGTCTTTTTTGTTTTTTTTTTTAATTTTATTTTTTTATTTTTTAATTTTTTTAATTCATTTTATTGATTTGTCACAATTGTGTATTAATTGATCCCTTATCCTCCCTCCATACCCCCCTCTGTATCCCCCTTCCTCCTCCCTCCATATCCCCCCTCTGTATCCCCCCTTCAGT
>PVHY01030018.1:0-13794 GCA_004024945.1 Uropsilus gracilis
ATCTGTGCACCAGGCTAGGAGTCCTGCACTCCTGTTTGTAAACTTTGCTTTGAATTTCCATAGCCAGAAGCAGCTGGTCCACTGGAGGGGTGGTCTTTTTATGGGATGAGAGTAAATTCAGAGCCTTTGGTTACAGCTCCCTGTCCCCTGAACAAGGCTTAGATGCTCATGGCCAACACTTCCCTTAGTGACACTTATTTTCCTGTACTTTTATGTCAGGCCACGTCATATCTTTCCACACACCTTTAGATGAACACATTCTTTAGGCATCATAATATGTTCATTCTTTCCTAGCCCAGTTTTGCAGACCTGGCAGTTGCTTTGTCTCTTAGCAGATTTGCAGTCTCAGTCAATACTGAACACTGAATTCAATCTGAAGTCAATACTGAAGTCAGTCTTTAGTCCTCTTATTTTCTAATTCCAGGGGATACATCATTACATCTCCATGAACTGGTAACACACTATCTTACAAGATGTACACCCTTTTACCAGCCACCATGTATTTATTTTTTCAAGGACCGTTATTAATTTTATATTAAGATATATCTGATATAAAAAGTTATGTTACTTTCAGGTCCATAGAATGATTCAGTATTTGTCCACATTGCAAAATAATCATCACAATTAGTCTGATTAACACTGATCACGACACAGTTATAAAAATAGTTTTTCTTATACACAGTTATAAAAATAGTTTTTCTTATGATCAGAACTTTTAACTTACTACTCTCTTAGTAACTTCCAACTATGACTTATTTTATAACTACATATTTGTACTTTTTGACCATCCACATCCACCCCTTCACTACCCTTCTCCACACAGCAGCCCCCAATCAGTAGGGAAATTTCCATTCTGTCCTCCCTTATCACTATTTTATACCAGTTATAGATGGAACTGATAGAGTGATAGAGACTTGGGTTGCCTGGTGAGCTTCTCAGTGCCCATGCTACTGATTCAGTGATTGTCAACTTTGCACAATAGTCACAGCAAAGTGTCAGAGATGGAATTATCCACACAGAGGGTAGAAAGAGTTGGGTTAATGGCTCATGACACACTGTCACCACTGGTACCCACAAATTCTTTTTCCCCTTGTTGTTATATACTTTTAGATTGGAATTTTTCCCTTTTATTGGGGTAACTTTGGTTTATAAAACTGTATGTGATTTTGGGGAATAGGTTCACACTTCATTAGATGTGTGTTATGATCCACGTTATCCTTAGTGCTTTGCCATAGATCACTGTTCCCTGTCCCCACCTTTGTTCCTACCCCTCCACTCCCTCTTTTTTCTAGAAACCTCAGTTCTGCAGTCATATTTCTGGTTATTTTGGCTTAATTTTGTCCACTACTTTTTTTTATTTGATTACTGCTGATTGTTTTTTCTATATTCCACTTGTGGGTGAAATCATCCGGTATTTTTTTTACTCCTCCTGACTTATTTCACTTAGCATAATCCCCTCCACTTCCATCTATTTATTGTTGCAAGTAACCAGAGTTCATCTTTTTTGTTTATAACTGAGCATATATATATATATATATATATATATATATATATATATATATATATATATCCATTGTGTATATACATCACATTTTTTAAATTTACTGTTCTGTCAATGAAAACTGTGCTTATTTCCATAACTTAATTATTGTGAATAGTGCTGCAGAAGTCATAGGATTAGTGATTTTGATTTCTTTGGGTGGATTTCCACCTAGCAGTGGAATTGCTGGGTCATATGGAAGTTTTGTTTCTAACACTTAGAGGAGCCTCCATACTGCTTTCTGTAGGGACTGGAGCAGTCCACATTCCCATGAACAGTGTGTGAGCTTTTCTTTGTTGCACACGTTTGCCAACATTTGTTGTTGGTGGTTTTTTTTTCAATTTTTTTTACAGTCCATTCTCACAGGAATGAAGTAGTATCTCATTGTGGGTCTGATTAGCATTTTCTGATAATAAGCAATAATTGATAAGAATTGTTTCCTGTTCTTGTTGACCTTCTGTATGTCCCCTTTGGAGAAGTATCTATTTAGCTACTCTTCCCATTTTTTTTTTTTTTGGTTGGGTTCTTGATTTTCTTTTTTGTTTGATTATAGGAGATCTTTGTAGAGCTTTCAAGGAACTCTTTGTAGATTTCCTTGTCAGATACATGTTGTGTAAATATTTTCTTCCATTCAGTTTGACATCTTTTGTTTTAATGGTGGCTTCTTTAAAAGTACAGAAACTTTATAGCTTGATGTAGTCCCATTTGATTATTTTTGCTTTTGTTTTCCTAACTGTTGGAATCTAGTCCCCAAAGACATCCCTAAAACCAATGAGATGGAGTGTTTTGCCAATGATTTTTCTATGGGTTTTATAGTTCCTAGTCATATAGTCTAATCTTTAATTCATGTTGTTATTACTATTATTATTTTTTTGCTGTGGTATAATGGGGTGGTGGTATTTAACTTTCCTACATGTGGTTTCAGTTTTTCCAGCACCATTAGTTGAAGAGACTTTTTTGAACTTTGTGTACTCTTGACCTCTTGTTGTAGATTAACTGTCCACTTAAATATGTATTTATTTCTGGTCTGTCAATTATATCCATTGGTTTGTGTATCTATTTTTATTCTGATACCATACTATTTTTATTACTATAATCTTATAGTATAGTTTGAAATCTGGGAGTGTGATGCCTCCATTCTTCCCCACCCCCTTTTTTTTGTTAAGATGACTTTAGCTATTCAGGATTATTTTTGGTTCCATATGAAAAAACTAATAATTTGTTTTTAGTTCTGCCCATTTCACCGGGGATAGATTATTTTTCTTACCTTTTGATAAAAACAATGATCTCTGAGATGGCCTATTTAAAACTTAACCCATCAGGAAATAGGGATAACAAACAAAAGGCCAAAAAAAAAAGTCAAAACAAGCTAACAACACAACTGGGCCAAGCAGCTAGGAAAGGGGGGAAAGGGTGGAGAAATCAGGGAAGGGAAGCACCAGAAGATCAAGATGATCTTGATAAGGTGATAAGGTAGAGGGAAAACCCCAGAGAATGCAATGATGTACTATAAATATATACATGCATAAATATGTAAACAACAAAATGATTAATAAGAAAAGAATAATCAATAAGCATCTGGAAACTTGAAAGATAAATAAATAAAATGTGACCCATCAAATGGGCCATCTGTATGATATCAGTATTCCGGTTTTAAAAAGATAGAGAAATATTTGACAACTGTTTAGGATAAAATAAACTGCAGAAAGGATTATTAATATTTTTTGCCTAATCACAGCTGGTTCATTAGATATGTTATTTTAAAACCAGCAGTACAGTCACAGAAACATTTTCTTTTCAATTTGCCACACCAGGAGGCATATGGTGCTTATGCCAGCATGATAAAATTGAGGCAAGTGAGGCCTTAAAGAACAAAACAACCCATATCATTATGTTTTCCTTTGGGTGCTAACTTGAGATTGAGCAGCTGTTCGACAAGTGTGGGAGGCATTTCAGAAACAGATTTTGGGTCTGAACCTGGAAATCTGCAGAATGGAATAGAAGGTTCTGTTCTATAAGGTGCACCAATCTGGGTTTTAGCTCCTAGATAGTACACTCCCTACAGTTCATCCAGCCTGTGCTTCTCTATCTCTAGCCCTCCAGTGAGGAGTGAGAATTGTTTTATTTTGTCTTCTGATCTGAAAGAAGCATTTGGTATATTGGTATTCAGGGAGATTTTATCTGACAGGTAGATCTGATGTTCTGATTTACTAAAACAACTGGCCCATGTAAGAACTTTCAAAACAATTAAGAGGGAGAAAGTTGCTTGAGCAATCCACATCCAGAACTTGAGTCCATCTTTTTTGCTTGTGAACTATTTCAAACACCCAAATTATGTTAATGAAAGACCTTTTGGTAAAGAAAGTTCAAACATGCACAATAGTAGAGGGAGAAACCTAACAGTTTCTAGTCCAGGAACTAGTATCCTGTTGAAATGAACTAACTAATTGTGCATGTCTCTCAAGTATGCCCCTTCTTAGGAGGAGTCTACTACCAAAGAGCATTAGAGGTGGTTATCTAGCAAAAAAGGGAGGTATGGTGATTTAGGAGTCAAGCACAGCTGAACTAAATTCAACTTCCATTTCTTTAATAGTTTTAAGGTCCCAGGATGTGATTCAACTATCTAGAGAAGGTGGAAAGAAGTCAGTTGCAGTCTAACAGAATCTCCTCCCAGGCAGATAGATAACCAGATGAGTTCTCCAGAATGGTTCATCCACCTGCAACATCACTAGACTCTCAGAAGTGACAGTTATCACCTTGAGATGCAAATAAACATGTATTTCTGAGCCTAAGCAACAAAAGTTCCTTCTAGTTGACTGACCTCACATCCACTTTTTCTCAGCTAACTTTCTAGCAGGAGTCTCAGCAACTTGTGGACAATATCTAAAGGCTACCACAATCTCAGTATGTCCTGTAGAATGACTGATCATTTGCTCCATCCTCTGAAAATTTCTACCTCACTGAATTAGTCATTTCAATTAAGTGAATAATCTGAATCAACTGCTGCTTATGATGCACCAGGAGAAGCTACCCATACAGGCAGCAACCACCATAGACTTGCAAAATTGAAGTCTTAATGCTGGGTTTAGAGATGGCTCCTGGAACAGAAGGAAGTGGTTCTGTGAAGTGGGATCTGTTGTATGGAGCCAGTGAAGCAACTATTAACACATAACCATCCAGGTCAGTCTGATCTGCACTGCTGATTCTGGGTCCTGGTAGAATTCTTTGTAAGTAAATATGTGAATCAAATTGTTCCTTTTGATGTAGTTCCAGAAGGAAGATATAGAACCAAAGAATGGACAAAGTAAGAAAGATGCTATGATTATACCACAGCCACTGCTAATCCAAATCAGGCTAAAATGGGAGAAGTGTGTTCTGTATGAGATACCACCCTTCCACCTTGCTTTATGCATTGCATGCAAATATTTGCCTTTTTGTGACTGATTTATTTCACTAAAATGTATTCAAGATTAATTATAATTAAAGCATTTGAAAGGATCTTCTTCTCTTTTAAGGCTGAATATTCCTTTGTGAGTATATACTGCATTTGACTATCCTTTCATCTGTTGATGGTCATCTGGGCTGTTTTCACTTGTTGACTACTATGAATGACATTGTATGTTGGTCTGCAAATCTCTTCAAGATTCTGCTTTTAGACCTTTTGAGTATAAAACCCAGAAGTGTGGTTCTGGACTGTTTCCTTCCTTCTTATTACTAAATAATATTCCTTTGTATGGTTATTCCTCATTCTGTTTTGTTTTGTTTTCTGCCTTAACCCTCCCCCCCCATTCTGTTTTTTTATACCCCAAGACATTTAGGTTGTTTCCACTTTTGGTTATTATGAATAATGGGACTATGAATGTTGGTTTACAAATATCTGTCTCTGGGTTCTTTCTTGATGACTACATTTGGCTCCTTGTTTGTCCGTCCGTCCGTCCGTCCATCCATCCATCCATCCATCCATCCATCCATCCATCCACTTACTCATTTATCAACTATGAATTACATGCCTGCTCTGTGCCAGGCACAGTTCTGGGCATTGGGATAGTTCAGTGAATAAATCAGATAAAATCCCCTTTCCTTATAGAGCTTAAAATTCAGAGAATAAAGACATTTCATAGAAAGGAAAATAACAAATAGTGTATGATGTGAGATTATGATGTATATCTTAGGAAATACTTGGAAAAGGTAAAAGTAATAAGATAAGCTGGATGGATTGTAACTTTAATGGGATGCACACTTGAGGCCTTGCTGAAAACTGGAATTTGAGTAGAAACTTGACAGAGGCCAGAGAAAGCCCAGAAAGTAAGTTCTATTCAACCATTAAGAGATGTGGGGAGAGGGAGGGCACAAAGATTAATACGGTTCATGGGTGATAAGGTGATGGGAGAACCTCGAGGTAGACAATGATGTAATTTAGATAGATAGATAGATAGATAGATAGATAAATAGATAGATGAATATATGTGCAATCAAAAATTTTTTAAATAAAGGAAATAAAATACAAACAAAGATGATTAAGAGCATCAATTTAAGTAATTTTTTAAAACCAAATTAGAAATATATAAAGAATTGAGGCTTTAAAATTATGGCAGGGATGATCTTCTCTCTAGTGGACATCACTCAGTACAATTGTAAACAGAATGCAGTTTACGGCAATCAGTGTTCTGTGCTTCCCTAACTCTTCCAGTTCTTCCTGAGATCACACAGAGACTACTTTGCCCAAACCTCCTATATCTGGATAAGAACATGTGACAAGTTCTGAGTAAAAGAATGCATGTAGAAGTCACATGGGCCACCAGTACTCCAAATCCAAATTTCCCAAATGTTCCTCTTTACTTCACTGTCCCTCATGTGCTCTTGCTCTCTCTCTCTCTTTCTCTCTCTCTCTCTCGACCACATCCATGAATTTCTGCATGAAGCAGAACCCCCTGCTAACTTGATTCAATTATGATGAGAACAAAAATAGAGTATGTTCTATGGGTATAAACCATAGTCTTTGTTATGGCTACTCTCTCTCTTAACACTTCACCTTATTCTAACACATGGCTGAAGCAGCTTTTCATGTTATGTGTAAAGCAAACATTCCTCCATGGAGTTCTTGTTATTCAGCTCCCTGACAGATGGTGTTGCTGCTTTTCTTGCAAAACTTTCTGGTTTACCACCTTAGGTTTTCTGGGAGTGGGAGAACAAGGCTTCCATACCTTACATAAGACCCAGATTGAAAGGTTTTGGATGGTATAACACTTTACTTCTATGCACAGGACTCCTCATAAAAGGTGCTTCTGCTATAATGTGGGAACTTCTGGCTATGAACAATACCCAAGCTCAGGTTGAATATATGCCTAGCTTTCTGTCTCCATTAGTACATCTCTGAGTCACAGTACTAGGTGGTACCTTCTAGACATTCTGTTTGTCCTCATTCAATCCATGAGGCATAGTTACTGTCCCCTTTTCCAAGCTTACTTGCCATTTTTATTTTTTTGGTCTCTGGGAAAGCAGAGTAATTTTCTCCATGAACCTCATCTTTAAGTCACTGGTATTCTTGAAGTTTTAACTTAAAAAACAAACACAACTATTCTGGTGAATTTTATATCTATCCTTGATTTGATGATTCTGGGGGATGAGTTGATAATGCAAGGTTCTAAAGTATCTGTCAGTTTTCCTGAGTTCCTTCTAGCTCATGATCCACTTGTAGCAGATGGTTGGAGTGGCCTGAATCCAACTCCTGGATCCCCTGCTTTTCTTGCAACCATAGTAAACAATTCCAAGCCCAACAGCAACATCCTACCTCAAGTATCTCTCTGTTTTTCCATCTTATGATGGGACACTGAACAGAGAACAACACTGTAAATGGTAGGCATGGTAGAAAGAACCTCCATAGTATGGTGAGCTATGTCATAATTATAGCCAAAAAAATCTCACTAGTGAAGAACTGGTATGAGGTTTGGGTATAGGGAAGCACTGACTTTTATAGTAGCTCCAGTACTTATGATGTTGACATTTATTCTCAGTTCAAGAATCCTTAATGAAAGAATCATAGCTGTTCTATCAAAACAGGGCATGTTATAAAAATGTATGTATAAGTGTTATGTATAAAGTATACGTGGCAACATTAAAGAGATTCAGATTTTCAACTGGTAAAGGACAGAGGTGCTATTAAGAAGACTGAATGTACATCACTCGTTGGTCTCCTATGTAAGGTCAGAGGCTTAGAAGGAAGAAGTTGGGTGCTGAGATAGCATAAAGAATTATGTGAGTGTGCCTGAGAATTCTGAAGCTCCAGATTCCTTTGAGGGGAAAGAGACATTTTCCTCCATATTGCTGGAGGAAAACAACCACCCTTTGCCAAGAGATGACACAGATACTTTACCTGAAGCAGATATAAGATAATCCTGTCCTTTTCAAGATCTCTCCTACCTTCCATCATTGCTATCAGATTAATAATTTGGGTCAAATTTCAATGTAAGTCAGGCAGCCTTGCTGCATAAGCAGACACATTTCTTGCTGAAAGAAACCAAGTGTCTTAGTAATATGTACTGATGTGAGCACAGAACCATATGTGTGAGTGGATTTTGACAGTGTTGACAAAGTGGGATGGGATGTAAAAGTGTACCCACCATGGTATAGGATTTAACTTGGTGGTAAAGACACTTAACAGGTTGCCAGTTGGGTTTTTTGATGGATGGACAAGATAATAACATACAATAAATATGGCACAAATGCCACAATTGACTTGGCAAAGTATGGTGAGAGGTGTCAGAAGGGTATGGTGTCAGAGTTAGTTAACTGCATGATACCAGAGAACCTATCCAATGGTTATGTTTCCCAGGAGGAAGGTTTTGAAGACAGTCTCTTCACTAAGACAAAAGGAATGTTTTTGTTTTGTTTTGTTTTTACTCCTTAACACCCTCACACCTTGTACAAAAATCAACTCAAAATGGATAAAAGATTTGGATGTGAGACCCGAAACCATAAAATACATAGAGGAAAACCCAGGCAAAACCCTTCATGAAGTACACTTCAGAAATCTTTTTCTGAACTCATCTATAGCTGGCAAAAAAAATGAAGGAAAAACAAACAGCAGGGATTACATCAAACTAAAACGCTTCTGTACAGCAAAAGAGGAAATAAACAAAACAAAAAACCAAACCAACTGGAAGAAAATTTTTGCCCTCCAGACAAGCAATAAAGGTCTAATAACAAAGATACACAAAGAATTCACACAACTCAACAAAAAACAAAGCAAAAAGCCCAGTCAAAAAATGAGAACTAAAAAGACACTTCACCAAAGAGGAAATACAGATGACCAAAAGGCACATGAAAGAATGCTCCACACCACTCATAATCACGGAAATGCAAATTAAAACCACACTCAGATACCATCTTACACATGTATATATAATGTATATATATAACAACCGGCAGCAACAAGTGTTGGTGGGGATGTGGAGAGGAAGGAACACTCTTACACTGCTGGTGGAAGTGCAAACTGGTCCAGCCAGCCACTATGAAAGGCTGTGTGGAGGATCCTCAAACAACTGAAAGTGGAATTACCATTTGATCCAGCAATCATACTACTGGGAATCTACCCAAAGGACATGAAAATACTAATTAAAAGGGACACCTGCACGTGGGTTTATTACAGCTCTGTTTACAATTGCCAAGATTTGGAAACAACCCAAGTGCCCCAAAACTGATGAATGGCTGAAAAAGATGATTTCATCATATACATGATGAAATATTATGCATCAATCAAAGAAGACAAACATATGTCATTTGCAGCAACATGAATGGAGCTAGAAGGAATCATATTAGTGGAAATTAGCTAGAAAGAAAAAGAGAAATATGAGATGGCCTCACTTATATGAAGGATATAGGAAAAAACAAGTAAATGAATAAGAAAAAGTTGAAACAACCAACAGAACTGAACCGTAGAGCGAGAGAGGGGGAGGAGGAAGAAGACAGGGGAGGTAGAGGGTGCAAAGGATTGAGATGGTTAATGGGTGTTGGGGAAATGGGAGAATCCCGAGGTACACAATGATGTAATATATATAAATAAAAAATAATTTTATAAAAGGCAGCAGAGAAGCGCTTTTGGGACTCCTTGATGCTAGTTACAAAAAAAAATCATACATGTGTTTCATCACTGGAAAATCAGTAGTGACTGTCATCCCTAAGTGGAGTTCCAGAACCTCTGAGCTCATCTGATTCCAGGATGGGCCTCAGAGTGGAACCCTGGAGCTGGTCAGTGGGTGGTACCTGTGAACTGTCAATGTCTCACCTCAAGGGTATGCCAGAACACTCTAACTCCTTCCACTTATATGTAATCTGCAAGTGTGGGGAGGTTAATATCTTAGGGGTTAAATTTCAATGCAGAGGAACAGAAGGTGGTGAATGAATCCCCTAGTCTCCTGTCCTTCAGTGGGACAATCCTGAGATACATTCTCTATAGTTCCACTAAGGTGTGTGGTGGGACTGAGTCTCCAGTATCCCCAGCAGTAAAAAGTCCATCTGTATTGGTCTCATAAACAGGGTCCTCAAGAGTCAAAAAGTCACCATGGATTATTCTTTGTTTTATTTTGTCTCCCCTCTCATTTCTGCTTCCTGAGACCCTTCCCAACTGAAGTACCCCAATTTTGTTGCATGCTTTACTTTTAGGGGAGCTCAAACTAAGACTCTTCTGTAACGGAACTTTAAATCCCTAAAATTCATGTCTTGGTAAAAAGGTATACTGTGTACCAGCTAGCCTATAAAGATATATCCTCATTAGGAAACCATATCCCAAGCAAATCATTTATCAGTTCCGGGTAATGGAACTTTCTTAAAACTACACATTCTCTTTCCTCAAGTTCACATACTGAGAAGCAGTATATTTCCTACAAAATATTTCCTCAAGTCCCTGGAGTCCTGGAAGGCAAAGGGACTCATCATACATACTAACAAATAACTGAAACTACTATAGTTCATGGTATCATTGTCAGTAAAAGCAATAAAGGACCTAATTAGGTCTAGTGCTACTGAAAGTAATTGCATTTTCTCATATAAGCATTTTAGGGCCTGCAAAGATTAACTTTAAATCTCCACACTATCTCCCATTCAGAGTTTGCACTCCAGTGCACTAAGACTTGATTTTCTCCAGTTATTATCATTCCTATTAATTGTGTAACTGATTTATTTTCCATGTGTAAAACGACATGGTATGTCCACCTTAATTAGGAAACAAATCTGTTCTGATGTAGATCTCAGTACTGGATATGTGCTTTCTCTGGTTCCCAAGGTTTGATACTTGATTTAAAAAGCTTATAAAATTACATTTTCTCCATATATCTTCTCTCTGAGGTACACAATATTGGTTTTAGTCTTTCCAAACTCAGAATTCCTCAGGGCCCTTCTTTCCTGGCCTTCTACCTGTAGTCCTACATTCACAGTAGGTATTAAGACAAGCATTCTTTATCCTCAGAATTATGGCTCTTGAATTCAAAATTCTTAGATATCAAAAATATCATCTTTGAAGTTCAGTTCTAAGCACAAGAACACTTTCAGAAAAACACCTAAAACAGTGTTTTTAATGAAGATTGAATCAGAAGTAAATCAGGGAACAAAGAAAAGAAATTAATGTAAGATCGCATTACTTAGAAAGTGAACAGCATTTTGCCTTGGGTTAATATTATGAGGCTCAGTAAGCAGTTCACATAACTGTAATATACTTTTTAATATTAAGAAGCCAAAAGTAATTAAAAAACACACAGACTACAATCAGTTATATGAGATGGAGAGAAGAGAGTCACTGAACCAACCACATTGCTATATAATGCTGAGTGTTCTCTGTGGTATAAAGATAATATACTGGTCAATTGCCAACCATGTTTCTTTGTGTCTCTATAGCTCTACAGGGTATAAGAAAAATTATGGCACTGGGTAGGCGATAGGTCCACTAAATGAATGTGTAAGGAATATTAAACATGGAAAGGACACGGGGGCTATCTAATCAACTCCCTGATTTTGCACTTGTAGACTTGGAGGTAAAGAGACTTGTATAACATATGCAGGTAGTTAATGGGATAGTGAGTCTTCTACCAGATGGGTTCTGTTCTTCATGAGCCTATGGATTCTCAAGTTGCAGGCTTAACAGATGTCCCAGGGTTTATAAAAAGGAACAATTCCCTCCCCCCCCATGAAGACTAAATTTTATGAGCAAGGGTATTTGTTTTTAAAAGAATTTTTTAATTATATATGGAAAATCAAGGGGAAATAAATTTAAAAAGAAATTTTAATTTAATTTAATTTTTAATTTAATATTTTATTATAATTTTTTTCTTAGATCATTGTGAATTTGATATGTTAATAACTGTGAAGTATGAAGGGAAGAGAGCAGGAGGTAATAGAAAGAGCCTTCCTTTGAGTGAAAAGTTCTGACCTCTGTGGAGGGAGAAAGGGAAGAAAGGTTGGGTGAAGAATTCCATACTGTAACACACATTCAAAAATCTTCACCAAGCCAATGGAGAGTCAAATTACCCATTGGGAGAGTCTTGTGTACACAGGTATAGGACCACGTTTGTATGTTCATCATGTTCAGTTTTGGAGAGCATCCTGTGGAACTGTTAATCCTGGCACAAATGTTCCCCATTAAGGGGGGGGTAACTATCAGGGTCACAGTCAGTTATGCTTGTCAGAACTGGATATCCAAGCAGCTTAAGTTCAAGTTACTATGATGCACATTCTAAGAACAGACACAAGGTTTCCTAAATTTTTTAGACACAAGGTCACCTTCACATTTTCTCACTGTAGGCAGATATGCCAAGAGGCAGTGCCACAAGCAACTTAGAATGAAATACATTTGAATTTGAGAGTGGATAATCCATAGATATTCTAATTGGCTCACAGATATAGAAATAATTATTGTGTGCATATTTAACTTCTCTCATGAACTTTACCTGGGGGTAGACAACTCATCTATTCTGCTATAATTTAGTTTTGTTTTTGTTAATTCTCTATTTCAGGTAAATATAATGAAGATAATAATATACTGTAAATGAGACACCAATTCAGAACATTTCACAGTATTTCCTTTGAAAATATTGGCTCAACAGACACTATAATTACTGGAAAGCAGAAATGTAAAGCTGTCATACAAACTGAAGTGTTTCCACTGTTTCTCTGAGGCATTTAATCAATTCAGCCAAAGCAATCAACAAAACCAGTTGTTTATTGTTATACATTCCAAATTGCCTAATGATTAATTGCGTTTCTTCAGATTTCATTGACTAAGAAGTTGAACTGCTATAATAACATAAACCAGCATGCCCAAATGGCTCTTAAGATGGCAAATTGCAGGAAATTTTCTCTCACTCATATTGATTATTAAAACTCGATCTTCTTTCAATTACTTGAAATAGAAACACCATTGAATTATAAAACAATCAAAATAACCGGGATGCTTAGATAATATATATACGAAGTGCTTATTAATTTTTAAATCTTCGTCTCTGCATTATTTGTCAATTGTGCCTTTTCATTTCTGGGACAGAACAAGCCCTGAATGCCCTGCTCATGGTCAAGCTCAATGACTGGCTTTAAAAAAATATTTTATTCTATTGTGATAAGAACACAGCATGAAATCTGCTTTAGAAGTTTTTTTTAGTGTACATTATTGTCTATAGATACAATGTTGTTCTGTAGATCTCCAGAATTTCTTTACCTTACTTACTTGAAATTTTATGCCTGTTGATTAGTAATTTCCCACTTCCCCTCCAGTTCCTGGCAACCACCATTATTATATTCTGATTCAATGAATTTAGCTATGTCAGATGCTTCATATAAGTAATATTTATTTTTCTGTGACTGGTTTATTTCACTTAGCATAACACTCTCAAATTTCATCCATGCTGTTGCTTGATGCAGAATTTCTTTTTAAAGTATGAATAATATTCGGTTGTATTTATATACCACATTTGAAATTGTTTTACTTGTTAATGGTCATTCACTTTGTTCCCATATCTTGATTTATGAGTAGTGCTGCAATGACTATGGATGAGCTAATGTTTCTTTAACTACTGATTTTAATTCTTTTGGAAAGAATATCCAGAAGTGGGATGGCTGGATTGCATGCTGTAGTTTTGTTTTGAAATTTTTGAGGAATCTTCATATTGTTATTCATAGTAGGTACACCATTTTGCTTTCCTACCAATAGTGTACAAAGGTTCAAATTTAGTCACATTCCTTCCCTCCCTCCCTCCCTCCCTCCCTCCCTC
>PVHY01030019.1:0-13749 GCA_004024945.1 Uropsilus gracilis
GAGACGCAGCCCCAGCCCGGAGTCCCCGTCGCTGGCGAGTCCGTGCGGCTCAGCTCCGGACAGAGAGCCCGGCACGGGCGCGCGCCCGCCGAGGCTTTCGCTTCGTGTGTTCCGCTCTCACTTCCACGCAAGCCGCCCCTTCCGTCGTGAGCAAGGCTCAGCAGCTGTGCGGAGAAATGAAAAGGGGCTTTGGCGCAACCAAGCCGGAGCCCCCCTTCCACGGGCAAGCTAGAAACCCAGAGGGGAGAGACACCTGTTGGCGGCCCCGCAACGGCAGCCCTGGAAACGGAGCTGAAGAGAACGTGGAAGCCAGTGATGACAGGCAAGGCGGCAATGCGTCCTTCTCGGATTCCCTTTTGGAATCTAAGTTGCTCTGAGCCCCAGATTTCACCTGACGGGTTGTAAAAAGACAAGTCAGGGCTTTCCTTAAGCTTTTTTTTTTTTTTTTTTATTCTGGTACCGTTTTCTTCTCTAGTATCTTTCTGAAAGGAAGTGAGAAAGGAGTGAGAAAAGGCCACCCCAGTAAAAGTCTTTATTATTGCGCCCTGGGCGAGGTTCACCGGCCCTAGAGCGAGGTCGGGAAGTCGGGCCTCTGCTGAGCGGGTTATATTTATAGGGCCAGGGGTGAGGAACCCTTAGGGCCTTTTTTTCTGCTGCTGTGGTGGGCAAGGTCGGTCAAGGTGAGGTCAGTATTGGTTCGATATGGCCGGAGGGCAACACCTGGGTGTGGAGACTCCTCTCCCGGTGGCGGGGTGGCGACCTGGGTTGGCAGCGGAAGTCGTTGTTTAGCATCTTGAAGCCTCCGAACCCTTGGACTCAAGTGATCCCCAGCTTCAGCCTCCCAGGCAGCTGGGATTACAGGCACGCGCCCCCACGCCCAGCTATTTTTTGAGATTAGGTCTTGCTATGTTGCCCGGGATAGTCTCGAACCCACAGACTCAAGCGATTCCTAGCTTCAGCCTCTCAAGGCTGGGATTAAAGGCACACACCACCACACCCAGCGCTCCCTGTGCCTGCTAATCCACTTTTCACTTTCCCTGCCAGGCTTCTATTTCATCTATAAAATGAAGACACTGACCTAGCTGCTCTTAAATGCCATTAGTGTTTTTAGCAAACCCTTTGTTTTACAAATTCTGCCCATTTTACTGGGCATATGAGTGGGTGTGAGATCCTCCTGGACCCAGAGCCCACCTGGCAGTACAACAGCTCTGTGTCAGGCCCCTGACAGCGAAGGAGAACCTAGCCCAGGCCCCTTGAATTCATGTTGCATTGTTGAAGGATGTGAGGCACAAGCAAAAAACAACCTGGGAAAGAATGTTTACAGGCTCCTTAACCTGCAAGTTTATTTTCAAACACAGACGCAGATGTAGTTAATTCAGAAGGTAAGATGTGAGCACAATCTTGTTGCATTTCTAGTCCTTCATCCTGTCTCCGCCATCTTTCCCTCTCTCATCCAGGGCAGGAGGCTCTTGCTTGGCTACAAAAGCCTTCAAATGCCATTTGCATCTCAAGGGCTTCTGGGGAACAGTCTTGCCACACGGTCCACCACACCTCAGGGTCATTGCGCACCTATGTCTCAGGGGCAAAGTGGAGACCCGCCTTGAGACTCTTCATGACACCAAGCACATGAGGAGACCCCAGGATTAAATAAGCAGGCCATGGGGACAGGGCCATGGTGAGATGCTTGGATGCTCCAGCTTTTGACAAACAAGGAGACTTGATAAACAAGGGGAAGGTGATTGACTTGAGCAGGGACTGTACAGGAGAGCCAGGTGATGGAGTCAGATACCAAAGGGAGGTCCCCTCGATACAGGGGGTGCCTACCCCTTGGGTGCCATTGACATAGTTGATACATACATTTGATAAGGAGCTACTCTCCTCTTGCTATAGATTTGCAAATTTCAAAGAAAACAGGTTTCCTCCAGAGGCCTCTTGGCTGTAAGACTTGGTGGGAAAAGCCAGGCATGGTGGTGCATGCCTGTAAGCAACAACTTATAGAGTCACAGCTGAATCTGGGGGTTGCAGTTCGAGTTCCCCCCCTGAGCAACACAGTGAGACCTAGTCCCAAAAAATAGCTGGGCATGGTGGCATGCACCTGTAATCCCAGCTACCTGGGAAGCTGAGACTGGGGATGGCTTGAGTCCATGGCAACGAGAGCCTGTGGTTCCACAGGCAAAAATAGCGAGACCTAGGCCAAAAAAAAAAAAAAAAGACTTGGTGGGAAGGAAGGATATAAATAGTGATTGAGAACAAAGATTTCATCATTTTGGGAGGACAGATGGAGGCCAGGCCATGAGGACCAAGGGGCCTTTGACCTGAACTGGTGAACTCATGGCTTTTAGTAAGCATAAGCTGAATGTGCCTACTGAAAGCTAGAGAGTTTGTCTTTTGGAACTCTCATGTTGAAGTTTGTTTTTCTGAGTTTAGCACAAATGTTTCCAGAGAGGCCATGTGAGCCAGGCCTGAGAAGGAATTGAGTTTTGCTCAATTCTTGTACTTTTTTTTCCTACTACCTGGAGGAGGACAGCAAGGAGAAGACACACCACACCTTTGACTACATGCTTGTAAGCTGCAGCACACTAAAGAAAGATGCCCTACGCTTGAAGCACATGTTGTTGAACTCTGACTGGATGTTTGGTGAGATGAATAAGGGTTAAAGACTGAAAGTTTTGAATAATGTTGGGGGTAATCAGGGTTTTCTTATATGTTTCTGTAGTAAATAATTAGGAAATCACTTTGTTTAGTCATAAATTAGTCTGCATTCTAAGAGTCTTGTTCTGACTTTGGAAAATATAACAAGGGCTTGGGATGGCGGTAAGAACCCACATCTAGTAATATTGGATGTCTTTAGGCTGCAGGAGCTACAAAGGGTAAATTGAGGCAAGCTAGCAAGTTTTAAACTGCAGTTTCTGATTTTTTTGCTTTCTGCAGTCCCGGGGCAGGGAGCTGATATAGCTTGAAAAGCGGAGGCTAGAAAGGCATTGAATCTGCCTGGGAGAAGCAGGCACATGATCTTCGAGTTTTAATAAAGTGGAAAGCCTCTCCCTTGCCCGATAACACCCTGACCTCTCGCATTACACCTTTTGGCTCCAGCCTGAGTTACTGCAGCTGTGGTGGAGCAAGAGTTGAGTCCCCTCAGTACACCCAGGGTGGCAGGAAACCATCAGGGAGGTTTTGTGAGGAAATCTGGGTGGCCAGGTGGGTTAGCCACACAGGGGCATGAGAGTCCTGAACAGAAACTGTGCTGACAGTGGGAATTCTGGAAAAGCCCTCTGGGGCACCCTGCTGTCTCACATGGCAGGACACATGCAGGTGGGTCAAGAGCATGCCGGGAGACAGACCACTTGAATGTAGGGTCTGACACTCAGGTAACTGGCGCGTTTCTTAAATCCTCTGAGCCAGTTTCCTCACATACCAGGTGGTGTAGGATAAGTGAATAAGGCTTTTTCCACCATTAGCCTGCATAACCGCACATGGGGTACTGTGCCCTCCCATGATTGTGCACAGTGACTGTGCACGTGTAAGTGTACACACCTGGGCCTAGGAGAGAGGGGATAAAGGGGCGCAGAGAGCGCAAGAGAATTCCAGAGAGAGCCCAGAGAGTGTGAAGATTGCTAGGGGTTGGGGGGCTCGCCTGTTCCCTACCCTGGCCCTGTCCAGTGTGTCCGTGTAACTGCTAAACCCAATAAAGAACCTACGCAGATTGGTGAGCCTGATGCTTACAGACGGCGACGAGGATGGGTGGCTACCCACCAGACGACAGGGATGAGACTATCTGCTTGTGTATTGTTCAGTTCACAATGTAAAATGCCTGGTTGGACTTGGCAGGTGGAAACTGTTAAATTGGCATCATTCTTAGCGCATGAATTTAGAGCTGTAGAGGATCATGGTGACCAGCAGGTGGTGCGCGAGCCCAGCGCTCAGCGTTTGTTCTCCCTGGATGCTCCTGCTCAGCCTCGCTTGCTGTGGAAGGTTGAAGCTGTTCAGCCCTATTCAGTGTGCCAGTTGTGAGGTCCCACCTCAGGAGTACCCCACGGAGAGGCAATAAGGGACGCTAATTTCTTGTTGATCCAGAAATAGCTGATTTTTTGGCTTAAGAGGTTGGATCTCTGTGAGCTACCATCACCAGATCCCATCTCTTCTGTTTTTCGTGAAAGGTGGGACATTTTTATGAAGCTTTTATGTGACTGGAACTTGGAGGACCTGGTGCTATATAGGGAAGGCCGCAGCCAAAGAGTTGAAAGACAAAATCTGCACTGTGAGGAGCCGCAAGTTCAGTCCATGTGAATGCTAGAGCAGGCGACATCGGAGGCACTGGCTCAACCGAATCCCTTCACCTCTGCCCTGACTGCGACTAGGTCCTGCAGAGCCCTACATCTTGTGTTCCCCACTCAAGGGGCCACCTCTTGCTTCCCAGGTCTGAGGGTGGGGGAGGATAAAGAAGCTTTCGGGTACCACTGTACTTCTGGAGCTCTGGGTCAGTCTCCTTAGCTGGACCTCTGTGATCCAGGCCTCGACCAGAGCCGTCAGTTTTGTCAAGAACTCCCAATCGCGAGCAGATGCCAAGTGGCTGACAGAGGGATAGGAGAGGCTCTCCTATCTATGGCTCTCCATTGTTGGGAGCTTGTTAGCATCCTGCTCCACTGCATTCCTAGGATTCAGAGACATGGTCTGTCAACTGGAAACTGGTCCTTCGCTGTTGGGGCTCTGGAGCTAGAGGGCAACTGCCAACCCCTGGGATCCAGGGTTGGCAGAGGGAGGGGAAGTCCAGAGCAGACTCCCTAAGACTGTCCTTCCATCATCTAACTTTTCTCCCCAGGGCTAAGAGCCCAGACCCAAGACTCCAGTGAGGCCCCCAGAGTGGACGTTAGTATACCCGCAGGAGACCATTACATTGCCCACCTTTGGTGTCCACACCAGTGAGCAGATTCTGGAGTGGGCACTGTTGGTACAGTCCCGACCCAGGGGATTAGTCAAGCCAGGAAGACAAGCATGAGAGTGGGATTTAACAGCCACAGACTAGCACACAGACTGGGTCCCTGGTGGAGGGCTTGGCACAGAAGCTGGAGACCAACAGTAAAGCGGATCATAGCAAGAGCAGATGGAGAGAGAGCTTACAAGATACAGCCTCTGAAACCTTCCTCCAGCAAACCCCATTCCACCTCGACTCCACTAGTTGTCCTGTTCCTCACTCTGCTACAGCTATATTAGGCATCTGTTTTGCCAAGCTTGTTTGCACCTCAGGACCTTTGCACCCTCAGTCCCTTCAGCCTGGAATTCTTTTCTACCTAATGTTCCTCCACCGTAAGTCTCAGCTATGAAGCTATTGCTGCAGAGACCCTGGGCCGCTAATTTGTATTTGTGAATGACAATTTCTTTTCTTTTCTTTTTTTTTTTTGAGACTAGGTCTCGCTATTTTTGGCTGTGGAATCACAGGCTCTCGTTGCCCGGGGTACCACAGACTCAAGCAATCCCCAGCCTCAGCTTCCCAGGTAGCTGGAATTACAGGTGCGTGCCACCACATCCAGCTATTTTTTTGGAACTAGGTCTCGCTACATGCCCCCGGCAGGACTCAAACCGCGATCCCTAGCCCCGACCGCTTCATAGGCTGAAACTTACAGGCATGAGCCACTGTACCCGGCCTTAAATGACAATTTCTACTCGTTTCAGAGCACCATTTTAATGTGGTGGTGGTGGATAACAAAATTTTTTTCCCATCCTCTTGCTAAAGGAATATAATCTAAAGTACCTTTAGTTGCAATCATTTTCTCCTATGCAAATATGTGAAACTCTGTTAGGATCAAGTCTAAATCTAGAATATGTTTAAGCTGGTTATTTGTGATATATAAAACACAATTCTATAAACTCAATAATCTGACTTTCACATATCTTTGTATTGAAAATTTCCATCATTTATAGCTTATCCAACACACAAAACCCTAGGCAACAGGATATCGAGGACCTGGAATGGTGGCGCGTGCTTGTAATCCAAGTGCTGGGAGGCAAGAGGCCAGGGATCACTTGAGTTTACAGGTTCGAGACCACCCCAGGCAACATACCGAGACCTGGTCTCGAAAAAGCAGCTGAGCGCGGTGGTGGGCAACTGTAATCCCAGCTACCTGGGAGGCTGAAACTGGGGATTGCTTGAGTCCATGGGATCGGACTACCCTGGGCAGCATAGAGAGACCTAGTCTCAAAACCAACTAACCAACAAAAAAACAAAACAGGATAACAAGGAATGAAATAACTTGGTAGTAGTACTGTTTGCTTTTGTACACGCTTCAGGCGACGGCTTTATCTGAAGTTTTTCTTTTTTTTTTTTTTTGAGTTCACCAGCCCAGGTCAAAGGCCCCTTGGCCCTCATGGCCTGGCCTCCATCTTTCCTCCCAAAATGATGAAATCTCATTCTTTGTTCTCAATCACTATTTATATCCTTCCTTCCCACCAAGTTTTTTTGTTTGCTTGTTTGTTTTTTTTAGACTAGGTCTCACTATTTTTGCCCGTGGAACCTCAGGCTCACGTTGCCTGGGGTACCATGGACTCAAGTCATCCCCAGCCTCAGCTTCCCAGGTAGCTGGGATTACAGGTGTGCACCACCACGCCCAGCTATTTTTGGGGACTAGGTCTCACTGTGTTGCCCTGGGCGGGACTTGGAGATCCCTAGCCCCAGCCACTTTATAGGCTGAAGCTTACAGGCATGAGCCACTGCGCCAACTTTATCTGAAGTTTCTGTTTCTCTTTCTGTGGTATTGATAGGGCCCCCCCTCATTGTCTCCTGTTTATGATTGCAGATTTCAAGGAAGATATGCTAAAATGTGAGAATGGCCATATTTAGAATTTCCTTTCAGAAAGATACAAGGGAAAGGAAGAAGTAAAACAGGTTTTTTTTTTTCTTTGTAATGTGATAATTCAGGATCTGTTCCTGGAAGGCAGAAATAAGGATATATAAAGAGGTTTGAAACAAAGAAATGGGGATTTGATTGGAATTCAGATTCAGATACTGATTCAGAAGATGTGAGCCATGTGAGCTTGGCCATGTGGCCAAGTCCAGGGGCCTGCAGCCTTTGGCTGGCCCAGGTTAGCAGCATGTGTGTTAAAGGCAGCTAAGGAGTTTGGAGATTTGAACTCCGTGTTGGACTTTATTTTGCTGAGTTTAACTTGAGTCTGGGAGAGGCCTTGCAAAAAGTCAGGCCTGAAAAGAAAGTGAACTTTGCTGTTTCTGGTACCATGAAGTTTCTTCTACTACCTGGAGGAAGACAAGGAGAAGACAGCATGGAAGAGTTGGAGCATGCCAAAGGAAGATGTCTTTGAAAACACGGAGATGAACTCTGATGTTGGTGAGATCATCAGGGCTGAGAGACTGAGGAGTTTTAGGCAATCTGGGAAAGGACTTTGGACAATGTTGAGAAAGGTTTTGGACAATGTTAAAGTAATCAGAGTTTTACTTACATGTTTCTTTTGTAGTAATTAAGAAATCACTTTGTTAGAAATAAATTAGTCTGCACTCTGAGAGTCTTGCTTCGACTTGGGATTTTGGTGAGAAGGCTGGGGATGGTGGAAAGAACCTAAGAGAGTTTAGAAGATGGTAAATTGAGGCAAACTAGTCTAAAGTTGAAACTGTTTCTTAGTTTTTCTTTTTAGGTCTGAGAGAGCTGGAGAGAGCTGAGAGAAGCTGTTAGCTGATTTTTGCATACCAATAGTAGGTGAACAGTGAAAATGCTAATTGAACTGCTTAGAGCCTGCTTCCTAGGGAGAAGCAGGCTGAGGTGTGCAAGTTCAAGGCAAAAAGTCTTTTTTTTTTCTTTTCACTGATTTCAGTATCATCAAATATCTCATCAAATATCTTATTATTAATAGATTGTGTTTTGGGAAGTCAGTGTCCAACACCGTCACTGATGACTCTGGGTGAAGATGGCATAGATGAGGCCACAGAAATTACATTTTGTGACTATGCATAGTTACCTCACTCCCCTCACTGTCTTATTCTTAAAGCTTAAGTCAAGACCTGAAGTCAACTTGTTGCTATGTTTACTTTTTTACTGCCAAATGTCCACAGAGTGCACACTTGCTACCTGAAAACGGGATCTTCCGGGTTTACCGCTCTATCCCACCCTTAGCAACACGCCCCCGAAGAAGAGGAGGCGCTCAGTAACTATTTTTGGGACTAAGTGGACTCAAAAGTACCCACGCCCTAGTATCAGACCCGCTCGGCGCTCACGCGGTACCCAAACTGGTGACCCAGGGGCGGCGCGGCGTCTATCCAGGCCGCCTCCGCGGGTCCCGCGCGCGGGGGCTTCTGGGAGGTGTAGTCCGTGCGCCCGAGTGCGCAGGCGCACTTCCGGCTCTGCCCCGCCGCTGCGGCCATTGTCCGACCCTGGTGTGACTAAAGGCGGCTCCGGGCCGCCCCTCTGCGTTTCAGAATTGGAGCGGACTGAACCTGCGGCGGGGGCGGGCGGAACCAGCTCGAGTCCTGCGAGGGCCCGAGGTCGCGGAACCCGGAGCCCCCAGGGCCGCGTCGGGTCGAGCCGCCGGCCGCACCACCCACGAGTTCGGCGGGTCCGCGCGGCCGCGCCCACCAGCCTGCGGGTGGGACTGGGCGTGGCCAGGAGGAGGGCTTCCAAAGGCGGCGAGCTTTTAAACTGGGGGAAGCGGACCGCAGGCCCTGGCGGGGTCCCCGCGCCTCCCCGCCGGCCATCCCGGGAGAAGCGCCTGAGGGGCGGAGGCGGGCCGGCGGGGCGGGGCGGGGCCGGCGGCTGCAGCCCGGTGAGCGGGCCCTCTTCTCTCCTCAGCCCCAGTCTGGGAGCCGGGCCTCCGCGTGGCAGGAATGGCCCCGAGGCCTCCGACGGTCGCGCCCCAGGTGAGCAGCGCATCCCTGGCCAGCCCCCGGCGCCCCCCATCTTCCCATTCAAGGAACTCCTCCCTCCCCCTCGGGCCGCGTTTGAAGCTGTCATTGTTCTCCGCCGGAGCGATTTCCTTTCTGGCTCGACGGTGCCTCCCGCAGCCCTTGCGCAACCCAAGTGTCCAGAGCTGGGAGAGGGGCCTTCCCAAGAGAGGGGCTCTGGGGAGGAGGGTGCCAGGGCAGTGTGGTCCTAGGGGAGGAATTGAAAGTGGGTGGGTGCGTGGGGAAGTGTCAACGTTGAGAATCCTGAGTGCCAAGGCAATTCCTGGGACTCTTCACAGGAATGGAGACGGTGGGGTCACAGCTTAGAGCTTTGACGCTGAGCCCAGGAGAGAGGAGCCTGGGGCGCCAAAGGAGCTTGGCCAAGATTTGCCTAGAAAGAGAATGCTGGACATAGCCCTTTCCCTGCCAGGGCGAGAACTTGTCCCATAGCTTTATTTTTTTAACCATCTACTTGTGCACATCCCCAGATGCCCCCGCCTTCAGCTTAATATGAAGCCGATTTGTGAAGCCATGTGTTCTTTTTGAGAGGAAAAGCATTCTCTAGTCACACCACCACACTGAGATTGTCCATTCATTCACCTGGAGTAGATCGGTGAAAATATAACAGAATCCCAGTGCATTTAGTCCACACTCTTCAGATTTTTTTTTTTTTTTTTTAAGACTAGGTCTCGCTATTTTTGCCCATGGAACCGCAGGCTCTCGTTGCCCGGGGTACCACGGACTCAAGCAATCCCCAGCCTCAGCTTCCCAGGTAGCTGGGATTACAGGCGTGCGCCACCACGCCCAGCTATTTTTTTGGAACTAGGTCTCGCTACGGGGCCCAGGCGGGACTCGAACCGCGATCCCTAGCCCCGGCCGCCTCATAGGCTGAAGCTTACAGTCACGAGCCACCGTGCCCGGCCACACACTCTTCAGAATTAAGGAAAATCAGATTCTGATTTGTTAGGTGCGTGAAACATTGATCCAGATAAAAGACTAGCAATGTTCTATTGAGATAGTTTACAGTAAAATACACTGTTTATTATGACTTTAGATTCTATATTGCCAGGAGTAAACAGTTAACGGTACTGAGAAGAACCAGAGCAAATCATTGTCACCAGTATCTTTACATACAGTGTTTCTTCCATAGGTTGTGAGAGGTAAGTGATTTAACACACAGTCTCACACACACACACACAGGGATGTTGATCCTTTAATGGTGAAAATAGATTTGTGTTCTCAGAAGTCAATTTTAGGAACTGTTTTAAATTTGGCCTTTAAAGCTGTAGTCTGTGAGTGCTGTGGGTCGATTATATTCTCGTATGCTCCACTTGGGTTGCTTGAGTCAGGCCGGTGGTGATGACCTGGGACAGATTGTTGACAGCACAGAATTTGGCTCTACAGGTCAGGGTGATGGGGTGCTTTTTAGGCAGACTTTCCCTTAGTGATATCCTTTCTCTGAGCATGGCCCTCAGGAGGATGCAAAGGATTATTAATTACCCAGGAAGTTCATTTAATGGGAGAAGACTAATCCAGCACAGGCGGCAGTGTCAAGTGTTGTAGAGACCCAGAGACAGAGAGGCAGAGAAAGTGTTGCAGAGGTAGCTGAGAGTAGAGGTGGAGAAAAGCACGGGAGTTTGTAAGGATGTCTCCTTGAATGGAAGCAGAGTCTAAGCAGTTTATGCAAGGTGTGTGTAGAGCTGATGGACTCTGGGTCAAGGGAGCTGGGAGGCAAGAAGATGAGGGGCATGTTCAGATGAGATTGGGCGCGTTCAGGGTGGTATGGCTGTAGACTTGAGGGCCATGTTCATGACACGTGCAGTGTGTCCTGTGCGACCACCTGTGGGCTCCAGGCTTAGGGGAAATGAGAATAGCAAGGAATTTGGATTTTTTTCTTTTTGGCCTTGGTAACTCATTCATTCCTTCATTCCTCGCTCAGAAGATAGTCGTTGAACCCGTTATGTGTTAAGGCACTTTTCTAGGAGCTTTGCATACATTAGTGAACAAAATTAAGAAGTCTGTGCTTTCATGGAGCTTACACCTTACAGGAGGGCACGGAAAAATACAGCAAGTCAATCACAAGGGTGTTAATAAAAATAGGAAAGGAAAAGGAAGAGAAAGGTAAGTAGAGAGAGAGTTTGAGAGGATGGATTTTAGTCAGAGTAAGCCCTGTCCTTACTTAGAGTTGGTAACCTCTGAGTCAGCTGAGATTTAAGGAAGTGAGGGAGTTGTTGATGCTCTTGTCTATGGCAAAGTACTCTGGGCAGAGGGGTAGCTGTTTAAGTCCCCACTACTGATGTGTCTAGGAGCGGCCAGAAGGCCAAATACAGCTTGAACCTGTGTTTTTGAGCAGGAAATTAGTACAGGTTCTTCTTAGTTTTAAAGATTGCTGTGCGTGACCAGGTGTAAGAGGAATAGCTTAAAAATCAGAGCTCCTATGAACTTTATTAACAAGTACTTGAAGTGGCTCCATGATGGAAGGGAGAGAGAGATGGGTGAGGTGGGATCCTGAGGGTGAAAACCCATAGGAGCTATTCGTTCTCAGCAGCTGTGTGCTTGTACACACTGCTTTCTCATCTTCACTGTCCATGTACTGCTTTTTCAGTTGGGAATTAAAAGAGGTGTGTGGCGTCCTTGAAGTTGAACAGTAATACGTGGGGAACGTTTGATTAAAACCTTTTTTTGAAAAAAGCTGTATCTGGAAACTGGGTTTCTTGGTGTTCTTCCTCGGCAGGGAAGACATGGAGAGGATGGTGGTCTCTATTGATTTAGAACCGAGGAGCTCTGTGTTTCGTTCATCAGGATGGCTTGATGCAGGATGCTGGTGTTCAGTGCGTTTTGGCTCCTCTGCCTGCCTCTCCCTGGGCTGATGGGAGCTGGTCTCTTAGCCTCAACCCAGACACTCCTTCCCTTGAAGCGGTGTATTCATCCACCTGTCTCTGTCCAAGGATTTCAGCTCCCTTAACTCAGGGCCATTTGCTCCTTTCATCGTTTGCTTTGAAGTTCCTATATGGTAGGTGGGTGTCATATATGAACTTAAGTCTATAAGCACTTAACCCCCAGCAGCAGTTTTATGCTTTCTGCATTTTCTGCTCCTAGTATAGCAAAATGATGTATTCTCAGTTACAGTGACCCTGATTTTCTGACAAAATGACTGCATGAAACAACAGGATTGCACTGAACAGCTTTAAGAAGTTTTGCCTTTAAGACAATATTAAGTTGTCAAAACCCATCCTCTATGACTTTCTTCAAAATTAGGACTCTCTTCTTGACGTATCTTTGTCGTGTACTACTTGTCTGTGCACATGCATAATCTAGACTTCCCATAGAAAAAAATCATGCCGGGCCTGGTGGCTTGTGCCTGTAAGCTTCAGCCTATGAGCGGCCGGGGCTAGGGATCACAGTTCGAATCCCACCTGGGGCCTGTAGCGAGACCTAGTTCCAAAAAAATAGCTGGGCGTGGTGGCGTGCACCTGTAATCCCAGCTACCTGGGAAGCTGAGACTGGGTATTGCTTGAGTCTATGGTACCCTGGGTAACGAGAGCCTGCAATTCCACAGGCAAAAATAGCTAGACCTAGTCTCAAAAAAAAGAGAGAAAAAAAAAAAGAAAAAAGTCATGTATGATCCCCCTTCTTTAGTGCCTCTATATTTGTGTTGAGGAATTTCTTTTCTCCCAGTGTTTTTTCCTAAAATATCTTAAGGGAATACATTCAGTCTTACTAATGTAAGTTACATGAGGATTTTAAAAACACCTTTAAGGGGGAGAAATCACCTTTAAGGACTGCACTTTGTTGCTTTAGCATGAACATATCCAAATTATTCAACTATTTGTCATAGGACATTTAGGTTTTTTCTAAAATTTTCATTATTACGAATAATATGGGGTAAATTCCCATGTTTGGAAATAGTCTTTTCTAATTCCTCCATATTAAGGTTTCTACATTCTTCAGTAAACATCAGTAATTTAGAATTTAAAAGTGATCCTCTTTGTTGACATTTTTCTCATCCTTGCTCTTTAACTCAGCAACTTCATTTTATGTAGTAATATTATTAATTGCTTTATAAAGCAGGTTTTTTTCCTGTTAATATTCTACATTATTTGGTTCACCACATATCCATCTATAATTCTATCTTGTTTTTAAATGCACTGTAGGTAAGCTGTAGACATCAGTACTTTGTATTAATACTTCAGTGTGTATGCCACTAATTATAGTTCACGTCAGTTTTCCAGGTTTTTTTCTTTTGAAATAAGTTCACAAAGGTAGAGCATTTTTTAAATATACTCCCTTGACCCTACCTTCTCCCTCCCTCTTAACCTCAGAAAACTTAGTTCAATTATCAGTGTCTCATAGTTTATAATTATTTTGCTTTGCCAGTTTGTCCACTTTATTTCCTTGGTTACTCATATATGTGAAAATCATCTAATATTTGTCTTTATGTTTCTGGCTTACTTCCCTTCACATAATCCCCTTAAGTTCCTTCCTTTGGCTCAAAGGATTACATTTCATCTTAAAACTGAATGGTACTCCATTGTGTACGTATCATGTCTTTTTTAGCCAGCCCTCTATCAGTGAGCACTTAGGTTGCTTCACTTTTCAGCTATTGTAAATAATGCCACAGTAAACATTGTGAAGCATATAATTTTTCAAGCTTGTGATTTCAAGTTCTTTGGCTAATGTCCAAAAGTGGTATACGTTTAAGGGAATACATTCAATTATGGTGTGGTATTGTAAGGTAAATTTTTTAAGGTAAGTCCAGTTTGCTTTCCAGTGGCCATACCTGTTTAAATCCCACCAGCACTATGTAAGGGTTCCTGTTCCTCACACCCTCTAACACCTGCTGGGGGTCTTTTTTTTTTTTTTTTTTT
>PVHY01030020.1:0-13765 GCA_004024945.1 Uropsilus gracilis
GGCAAATATAGCAAGACCTAGTCTCAGAGAAAAAAGAAATTACATTAAGTGCGTCTCCCCCCGACCCCCAAGTTAAGCCAAGAATCTCTGCGGAGACACTGACTGGCTGAGGACAAATGCTCCACGCAGAACAGGCTCCCCGACTCCGCAGTCCCTATGGCCCTTAAGTGCTCTGAAATCAGTGGGTGGAAGAAATGAGGCCTGAGTTCTCCTTTGGATCACAGCGGCTGCAGCCACCCAGGAGCAGGGGCCCAGAGAGAAGGCCCCCCAGCCCCCAGGGCCATTAATGGCCACAGGGCTGATGCCAGGATGAAGGCATCTTAGCAGCGCCCCTATGTCACTGCGACAGGGCAGAAGACCCGGGCTTCCTGGCAGCTGCAGTCGGGGTTCCCCCCTAAAACAAGTGTCCACTATCTCGGGTGGCTGCAAGGGTTCAAGGAGTGGGAAAGCCCAGCGCACAGAAAGTTCAAAACAATGAAAAAAAAGAACCCCAGAAGGCCTGGGCAGGGGTTCCCACCTCCAGCACGGCCCCTGGCGGGGTGCGGTGATGCATGGCGCGCCCCCTCTGCGCCGGTGGACAGAACCAGCTGCCCCCACAGAAAAGAGTGGGTGCAGGGGGTGCTCAGGACCCAGATCATCAGCCCAACGGCGAGACAGGAACTGACACCCACGCAGCTGCACCTCGCTGGGGAGACACGGGGTGGGCTGCGGGGGGCTGAGGGGTGAGGGGGTTGGGAACCACCCGGCAAGTTTGGGCGGCGACGTGTCCAGCGCGGACCGGGCAGGGAGCGCCCAGTCTGGGCGCCGAACTTCGCGCGCACCGGCCCCGGACGGCCGCCCGCTGGTCCCGCCCTCCCCCCCCCCGCCCCTCGCAGGGGTGGGGCCCCCGGGGCTTTTTTTTTTTAAATAGGCGCTCGCGCTCCCAAGTGGCCGCGCGGTCCCCGCACCGCGCTCGGGGACAATGCATTGCCCGGCTCGCCGGGGCCCGAGCTCGCCGCTGTCGGCCTCTGGAACGCCGAACGGCCAGGGGACGCGCCGGACCCGCGCCGGGACCCCCGCCGGACCCCGTCCCCCAGCGGCGGCGGCGCAGGGCGGCGGCGCGGGGTGACTCTCGGGCGACCCCCGTACGCGCCAACTTGCAGGGTTCTGCAGAAGTTTTCCCATCGGCGAGGGGGCGGGGACCCCCCCCGGAGCCCCTAAACTCCGCCCGGGAGGCGGGGAGCGGCCCTGGGGGTGGCGATTGTCTGCGCCCTCTCCCCTCCGCCCCGCCCGGGGTCTGGCGCGCGCGCCCCCCGCTCGCCCGCACCCCCTCGGGCGCCCGGGCACTGCGCGCCCGCCGCGGCCCCCGGTCGTCACCCCGATTGCGGCGCCCCGGGCCTGCCGGCTACGCCGCGGACGAGCCCGGGCTCTGGGCCCCGCGCGCCGCGCCGGGGACGCACTTACTTGGCACCGAGCCGGGGAAGCTGTCGCCCTCGCCGCTCGCGTTCATGGCCGCCGCAGGGGGTCCCCGCCGGCCGGGGCGCCAGGGCGGGCCGCGGGGCTACATGGTGCAGGGACTTTTGCTTTTATTTTCCACACCCCCCAGCCTGCCTGGCCCAACTCTGCGCCGCGCGGAGGACGGATGTACCGCGAGCGCCACTTCCGCTGCCTAGAGGGCGCTGGTCCGGCCCGGCCGCCCGGCCCGGCTTCGCGTCGGCCGCTCCCCGAGGGCCGCCGGCCAATCCCGACGCCCGGCCACGCCGCCCGGTCTCCGCGGCCCTGGGGGCGCACACGCGTCCCGGCGGGCTGGCCGCTGCGGCCGCCCCCGTCCGCACCCCCGCGGGCTCGGCCCAGGCCTTCGGCCTCCCCGCGCGGCCGTCTCTGCACCTGCGGGTTGGGGTCCGGTCGCCCGGCGCCACCTCCGGCCGCGGGCGGGTGGTAGAGACCCGCGTGGGCCGCGGTGGAGTAGGTCGGTGCAGTAGGACTCTGGCGCTGGTGGCCCCCAGCGAGCAGGTCAGCGGCGCGGGGGCGGGTCCACCCCGCCTGGCCGGGGAACCCAGGGGCCGCCGGGGTCACCTGCTGGTCCGAGGCACCTGGAGGCCCTGGCTTTGGGGGTCGCCCCTCCCCCACCCCGGGCTCTCAACCTGCAGATCGGGGGCGAGGCCCCGAGAAGGAGCGATTCTGAGTTCCCCGGTGAAGTCCCTGTCCCGGTGGACGAGGCCCTCTCCGGCCCTTCGCCTGCCCTGCCCTCTGCTCGCCTCCCGCGACGGCCCCAGTTCCCCATCCCGGAGCCGGCCTGCTGTCCCTCTGGATCTTGCAGCAGCCTCCCAAGAGCTTGGTCTCAGGCCAAAGCCACCTTCTCAGCAAGGCCGTTCTTCCTGGGCCAGTTAGCCTGGCCCCTCAGCCCCCCACCGGCGGCTCCGCCTGTCGCTCAGCTCCCTCAGTCTTAGAACAGGTATCTGCAGTATCTATATCTCTCCCATCTAGCTGTCCACCTAGCGACCGTTATCTACATGCCTGTCGCCTGTCTGTCTATCTCTAATAATGTACATGTGTATTACCTAGCACTGCACCCTCGCATTTTGCACCCCATGTTTCCAATAAAATTAAAAAAAAATTCTTCGCCCCAGATACCGCATCCCAGCAGCTTGGCGCACACAGCAGGCTCGCAGGAAATGTGGTTTGGCCCATGCATAGTAGGCTCGCAGGAAATATGGCTTGGCCTACGCACAGTGGACTCACGGGAAATGTGGCTTGGCCCACCCGTAGTAGGCTTGCAGGAAATTAGGCTTGGCCCATGCGTAGTAGGCTTGTGGGAAACATGGCTTGACCCACACATAGTAGGCTCGCAGGAAATATGGCTTGGCCCATGCATAGTAGGCTCACGGGAAATGTGGCTTGGCCCATGCGTAGTAGGCTCATGGGAAATGTGACTTGTGTAAGTAATGGGGTACCCCCCTGCTTCCTTCAGGGGCTGTGCACCCCCACGCAGGTATGTATTTGGGAGCGCTTTGTAGTGCCAGAGGTGGGGCCACCTTGAGTGACCCAGTGACCTGTGCTGACCACTGGTGGGGGCGGCTGCCCGAGCTTGGTCATCCTGTCTGCAGCTTGGTCATTAGGCAGACTTCCGGTGACAGGCTTGGAAGATTGGAAGACAAAGTGGTGGATGGGGTGGCGTCAGGAGGCCCCTCTCCGAGCAGGTAGACATTTAGTGTTTGGGAGGGAGGGGGTGGGGAGTGGCAGGATGTGAATCTTCAGAAACGGTCATGAGCAGGAGTGAATGGCCAGGGCCACCTGCCCCCTCAGGCTTCACTCCCTGTCACTTTCATGGTGACACCTGCCTCTTTCCTGCTCCCTCATGCCGGGGGCTCTGTGTATGCCCCTCCTGCCTCCCCAGTGGCTGTGGCCTTCCGTCTTCAGGCCTGATTTCTCTCTGTCCCCTGGGGCCAAGTGAAACATCTGGTCCCCAGGAGACTTCTTGGGCTTGGTGACACGCTTCCCCTTAGCAATTGCTGCTCCATTGTCTTCACCAGTCCTGGTGATTTGCGGGTGCTTCCAGAGGTGCTCAGGCCCTTCTCACCCCCCCCCCCATACACACACAGAAGCCTGTACACTGTGACCAGCTGGATGACCTTGAACAAGACATTTAACTGTCTGTGCCAGTTTTCTGCTCATTGGAAATAATAATATCTACTATTTTTATCAGAGGAAACAGTCAATAGGGACAAGGTGCTTAGAAGAGCAACTGACTCATCCCTCTGCCTTACCGACCCTAGCTATTATTACCTTCTTATATACACTGTTCTTTTAAAATTTACACTTGTTTATTACCTGCTATTATCAAGGTGAGCTCAGACCTGGCCTAGTTTATTCTGTCCTTATCCTTGGCGCCTAACCCGGGGACTGCATGGGGGGCCTGAATATTTTCTGGGTACAACTCTGCTTTTATCAGCTCCATCACAATGCCCTGTTCCATGCCCAGCTAGACCTGGTCTGTTGCACACAGAGTCCCTGTCATGATTCCCCCTGGTCTTCAAAGTCCCTTCTTTCACTTTTTGTGTTTTTTTTTCTATACTTATTTTTATTTTAAGAGTATTACAGTACTTGGTTAGAAATCGAGGGGAAAAAAACCAGTAAGAATGGCGCATATCAAGAAATGGGTAACAAGTGCTCGTGCAGATGAAGAGAGAAAGGAACACTCTTACACTCCTGGTGGGGGTGCAAACTGGTCCAGCCACTATGGAAAGCTGTGTGGAGGACCCTCAAACTAATGAAAATGGAGCAACCATTTGATCCAGCGATTGGGAATCTACCCAAAGGACATGCATTCAAAAAAACACCTGTACTTGGATGTTCATTGTAGCACTATTTACAATAGCCAGGATATGGAAACAATCTGAACATCCCCAAACTGATGAATGGTTGAAAAGATGTGGCATATTTACACAATGGAATGTCATTCTTCAACCAAAACTGACAAATATAAAGCATTTGTGATAATATGGATGGACCTAGAGGGAATCATATTAGCAGAAATAAGTCAGAAAGAAAAAGACAAATCATATGGTTTTACCCATAGATGGGATATAGGAATAACAAACAAAAGACCAAGAAAAAGTCAAAATAAGCTGACTGTGGAGCTGGGGCAAGCAGTTAGGGAAAGGGAGGTGGAGGGGGAGGGAGAAATCAGGGAAGAGAAGAGCCCAAGAAGATCAAGATGAGGGTTCACAGGTGGTGGGGGGGAAGCCCTCAGAAATGCAATGATGTGATATAATTATATATATGTATATATATATACACACATAAGCATAAATATGTAAGCAACAAAGTGATAAATAAGAAATATTAAAAAAAGAAATTGAGAAAAAATACAGAAAGTATGTGGAAGAAAATAAAACCTACCTACAGTCTACTACTCAAACAGCATTTTAATTGAAGAATATACCCAATGTCTTTTTTTCTTTGTGTAAGATATACATTGTTAGTATATGGATGAATAGGTGTTGAGTTAAATAAAATCTATGCAGGAATACAGAAGTCATTTGCATATATTTTAATAAAATTTCATAATTTTTATGATTCTTAAAAATTTTTTTTGGTTATGATTTTGATAATTATTGAAAAGAATTAAACAAAACCTGGCTATCTGAGAGCCCACCAACCAGAGGTAATGAGCAGTTAGAAATCTTTTTCTATCTGTATTTCTAAAATTTTATTAGAAATATAATAAATGAACCATATGAACTGTAGATATTTGTCCTTTAATAAAAACTTAAAATGTCAGTTTCATCTGGCTCAAATCTATATGTATTTAACATACTTTTATTTTACTTCTGGTAGAGATTGTTATTTGTGTGCCCAACGTAAGTTGTCCCCAACTTTTTAGTACGAATATTTCTGATTTGCCACTGAGTCCAAGAGCTTCTGAAAAAAAAAACAAACAAAAAAAAACCAAAAAAAAACAAAACCACTTTCCCCAGTTTTCTTGTAGCTAGACGTGGCTATATCACTAAACTCTGGCAATGTAAAGAAAATGCTGATGCAACCTCTGGGGAATTAAAACAAAATGACTTGTGTGATATGTTCCCCTTCACCCCCATTTGGGATAAAGTTGTGATGGCTGGAGCTCTGGCTGCCATTTTGGACCACGAAAATCAAGCTCTATGTAGACATAGTGGAGAGGTGAGGTGGAAGAAGTCAAAGTTTCTAACTTTTATGGGGAACAGTTATCTGTATGTTCTGAACTTTGTTACATGAAAATTTAAAATTTAAAAAATTTTAGCTACTGCCACTTATGTGTATGTGACAGATACATGTGTGTGATTTTTTTTTACACGCAGCTGAATCAAACCTTAATCTCACAAAAATACTGCGCATACTTTTTCATAGTTGACTTTAATTTTGAAGAGCTTCTACAATTTGGTGGATGCATTAGAATCTCCTGGGAAATTCTTAAATATGCCCCAACCCCACTGGTGGTGCCTGCTTAGAAAGATTGACATGGGGATCTGGCCCATTGCCCCAGTCCCTGGGAGAGGCTGATAAGTATGTTTGCAAACCCTACTACCCACATTAGTTAATGTTGCCTGCTGTTGCATTATAGGGTTGCCTCACAATTAGTTTATCTTGCTCCTGGATGCCATTAATGATTTTTTGTTACCATAAATAATATGCTCACTGCAGAGCTTTTTATTGGCCCACCTCCGCGCTGTTCTCCTCCAGCCATCTGAACGGCGCTCCAGGGTAACCTGAACTGCATTTGGAAGGGTTTCTCGTCACCTTTCAGACCATTTTCTCATTATGGAGTCCTCCCTGATGAATGTCTCAGTAAGAATCACATTTCTTTACAGGTTAACAGCTTTTAAACTAGAACGTCCATGCCTTCTCGTGTTCACTCGTTTTTGACTTCTAATTTAATGGTTACTATATAAGTTGGAAATAGCAAACTTCCTGTGGGGCACAGACATCTTGGTAACCCTGCACCACAGTCTAAACTAGATTCTAAAATAAAATCCAATCTGTTGCCAGTGCTTTAGAGAGGATAGCTTTCTCATAATATTGAGA
This sequence comes from Uropsilus gracilis, assembly GCA_004024945.1. Classification (NCBI taxonomy): domain Eukaryota; kingdom Metazoa; phylum Chordata; class Mammalia; order Eulipotyphla; family Talpidae; genus Uropsilus; species Uropsilus gracilis. Next base: position 6,544 of record PVHY01030020.1, read on the forward strand.
TGTCTCTTTTTTGGGAAAAAAGGTAAGCTCTAACAAAACTAGGTGATTATCCTCTGGTTAATTGTGGCTGAAAAAAATCACTCCTTAGCTCCAAGTCTGACTTCTCTAGTTTACCCCAAGCCTCACTCCTCCCTAATATACTTCTAGATATTAAGACTGAGTATCAGTTCCCTAGATTATTGCTCTTGAAGCCCTATATCTAAACTTACTCAAAATCCCCAGTATGTTGCTGATAGAGGAATGTGTCCTTCCCTATGACAAACATTTCTTTCAATAAAACGTCTCAACTGTGGATGATCTGTTCATCTGGGTTATGTCACTTTGTCCTCAGAACAACACAGAGGTTAACGCTACTGTTGTGCCTTACCTGACGGTGAGTGAAGCTATGTGCTGAGAAACAGGTCTTCAGGTGCTTCTGTTACTTCTTATGCCATGGAGTGTAATTGCAAGACCTAAATGGACGAATGCCCAGGCTGCCTGGCACTGCCCGCGGGGATGCCCTCACATACGCAGCCATTGCTGACCGCAATTAAGTAACACCACTGTGTTATCGCTATTTTATAGCAAAGAAAGGGAGTCTCATAAAGTTTCATAAAATTTGAAATTTCCTCCAGTCAAAAGGCTCATAAAGAACAATCTTTGAGGGCAAGTCACAGAAAGGGGGAAGAACAGAGTTTTACATCGTGCCCTGAGATCATCCACTAGAATTATTTTCTTGCTTGAGTAAGTTCAGGCAGGGGATTTCCAGATATTTTCTCAAATTATTAAATGAAGACATGCTTTTAAAAAGCAGGTAGTCTTAATGATAGCAACAATAGTGAGGTCCTAGTTGCTGGTAATTGTCATTATTTTGTGAACAAAGATATTCTTCTTGGAACAAAACAGTTCATAATGTCAAGTGGCTGAGATTTTCCCCACAGTCAACCCCTTAACAAAGGTAGTTTGCCTCTTGCAGTCAATTACACTGCACTAAAATGGAAGTCCTCAGGGCAGGAACTTTTATGTATTTTCTTCCTTGCCTTATATTTGCATCTGTAACAGTGTTGATAACAAGTGAGGGATGAATAGATGGATGAGTGGATGGACTCAAAGATGAGTGCATCAAGCTCACTTCGGAAAATTGGTATTAGAGCAAATCTTAGACCATTATAGGAAGGCATTTTCCTCTTTTTGGCAAACGTATACATGCAGAGTGTGAAACAGCAGAGTCTAGAAAAAACGATAGATTTATTTAAATGTTATGGCTATTGTTAGGAAATTGTAATCCTTAGTTTTCCAGGAAAAGGCAAACAGGAACAGCTAAGCCCTAACCTCATGCTCTCAAACGTGCTTGTGTCAGCAACATGGCTGTGCCCAGTTTCTCCAAAGTATGGCAGAAAACAGAGCTCCCACGTTTCAATTACCAAACGTGCAGCTCACCGACGGGTGTATTCTGAGCCTTCTGGTGGCAGCTTTGACCTTCGGCCAACACCCTTGGTGAATTCACACAACAGTCCAGCTCCTGCACGCCCGGCTGCGTGGGACAGCATGGTGGGAACCCCAGTGAGTGTGCATCTGTGACCCGCTGAAGTCTCATGGGGGGCCGGTCACTGTGGAGCTGAACTGAAGTGCTGGGCAGTCCTGAGTATGTCCCCCACCCCTTCCTGGCCTCCCCTGCTCAGCTCTGCGCGTCAGAACAGCCTGCCTGTCTGCTTTCCTGGTTTCTTGGGCCTCTTATGGGGTTGGACAAACAGCTGCAGGGGAGAAGCCTGAGTATTTCTTCTCCCCTTCCCTGTCTTGGTAGCAGTGGCTGTGTCTTCCCTCTGACCCCAGACTCCAGAAAGGATCCCGCCCTCCCAGCTGTGACCTACAGCTTCTGTAGGCGACTCTGGCCCCTGTCTCTGCACATACCACTTCTTCTCTTTGTTCCCTTCCATTTCCCTGGGGAGACTGGGTATCTTCCAGCTCTCCTGGTCCCTGGGCCACCTCACCACCCCCTGGGGTTTCCAGCTCTTCCATCACCTGTGGATCAAGTTCCCTGCATCCTGAAAGCCTCTTTTTCTCGTTGGGACCTGCCCGACCCAGCTGGATCAAGGTGTGTGGGGCTTGTAATCTTTTCCTTGCTTCTCTGGACACCGCAGGGTATTCTCAGCAGGAGACAGGCCCAACCTCTCCCAGGGAATGGCCGAAAGCTCACAAGCTAGGGCGCCACCCCTGTGCTGGAACAGAATCTGGGGTGTGTGGTCCAGGCGTGCATCATGAAGACACGCCCCGGGCGACTCTGGGGGCAACTCGTTCCATCTCTGCAACCTGAGCTGAAATCTTGGAAAGGGACCGGGGGAATTTATTCCCAAATTGATTCTCTAACAATATTTAACAACTGCCTGCAGTCCTTCCATAAACACAAGAGTCAATGAAGAAACACTTGAAGGTTAAAATAAGTGTGAAAACCTTCTGTAACAGGATATAATCAAGACTCAGCCTGTTGGGCATTAAGTGATGATTACACAACCAATTATTGTGATGAGAGCTGGCACCCAACCCAGCGAGGCACACCTGTGTTTTCACTGCATATTCACTTTGATAATTTCTTAGGAGCAAGCGCACGCAGGCTGACTTTTCACTCTTTTCTACAGTGAATGGGTAAACATGAAAATACTCAAAAAGTATAAAGTTGTGAAAAGTGGGTGCCCCTTCTGCTTCCCCCAACCCCTTACTTCTTCTTTTTTTTTTTTTTTTGAGACTAGGTCTCGCTCATGTTGCCCGGGGTACCACGGACTCAAGCGATCCCAGCCTCAGCTTCCCAGGTAGCTGGGATTACAGGTGCATGCCACCACGCCCAGCTATATTTTGGAACTAGGTCTCACTACGGGCCCCAGGCAAAACTCGAACCGTGATCCCTACCCCCAGCCGCTTCATAGGCTGAAGCTTACAGGCAAGAGAACCATGCCCAGCTCCCTACTTCTTTTTGAGGGAGCAAAACCTATTAACATTTTCTTGGGTGTTCTTCAGAACTCTGCTGCGTACATACAAAAAAGTGTATGCATAGTCATCTATTTCTTTCAAATGATGTTATAACAGGAACAACTCTGCATTTTCGCATAACAATAAGTCTGGGAAACTATTGCTTCTATTTTCTAGATTTCTGGATCTAGATTTACCTTGTTGTTTGAGGATATTACATTTTGCAATGGTATGCATGCTTTAAAATGTGCTTAAACAATCCCTGGTCGTGAATATTTAGTTTGCGTCTAGCTTTGTGTAACTTCAAGCAAATCTGCAATGAACATCTATATCTGCACAGGAGACAGCATGTCTGTAGTGTAAGTTCCCCTCAAAGAATTCCTAGGACAAAGGGCAGTGTGTTGAAAATTTTGAAGCTACCCCTGGGGCTAGAGAGCAGGACCGAACAATGCTCTTTTGTTTTATGTCATTTCTTTATGTGGATGACAAAAAATAAATCCTGCTTGACATGGAACCAAATGATGTCATTCACCAACGAATAAAACTCTTATCAAGGACCTGCCTTTCTTAGATGTCACTTTGCTTCAAGCCATTTTTCCAGAACTGTGATAGCATTCAGAGAAGACCGGTTCCAGCACTGAGAACGTCCATCAACAACTGGGAGAGCATCTGCTTCCATCCAGCATCTTCGATCAGAGTTATCACACTTGTGATCTTTGTTAGTCAAATGGGTAAACAGCGATAGACAAAATTTCATATACATTTCTCTGATAAAGACACAGATCTGAATGTAAGCAAACAAAAGCCAGCTCAGCATCATCTCCAACAGTAGTTACCACCTTTGTTTTATTTATTTATTTTTTGAGACTAGGTCTTCCTATGTTGCCTGGGGTAGTCCAGATCCCGCAGACTCAAGTGATCCCCAGTCTCATCCTCCCAGGTAGCTGGGATCCCCGCCACTGCACCTGGCTGCCTTTTCAAGACCAGGTCTTGTTATGTTGCCTGGGGTAGTCTTGAACCTGCGAACTCAAGTGATCCCAGGCCTCTTGCCTCCCAACGCTTGGATTATAGGCATGTGTCATCACGCCCAGTTAGCTGTCACCATCTTTGTAACTACTGGCTTTGAAGAGGCTCAAATGCCATGTTCAGATGGCAGAGGAGGCAAAGATGCCCCAAACTGGAAAGTCTAAGAAACAACCTGAAGGTCCACATGAATTTCCTTGGGTTCCCAGTGGGGGCTTGCTCTGGGTAACTGGAGCACAAATTCTTCTCCACCTCCTAAGATCTTGCTAGCCATGAGCAACACATTCAGTCCATGGTATTGTTCAAGGAAGGATTTAAATAAAGACTGAAGGTGCTTGCCGGTGCGGGGACCCCATCCTTTGGAGTGTGGGGACTCCTGCTTTGGAGAAAAATCCAAATGGGAACTTGTTCTACACTAAGAAGGGGATATAGGGCCCCAGACTCTAGGTGGGCTTTGAGAGGGATACTCTCAGGAAGGACTAACTCTCCTTCCCTTAGCCCCACTTTAGAGAAAAATAGATTTCATGCTAACAGAAGTTCACTTCTCACTTTCCTCTGCGTTGGTCCACACTAGCTCCGCACAGAGTTCAAGGAGCTACAGAAACCTCCTGATTGCGATGCCACAGGCAGGGCAATCATCAGGCTCACCCATCTGCGAAGGTTCTTGATTGGTTGTCGCAGTTACACAGATACACCGGGCAGAGCAGGTCATGGCCAGGCTGGGAAATAGGCAACCCCCGTCCCCAGCTCCCCAGAACCCTTCATGTTCTTTCTTTGGGTTCTCCCTCTGATGTTCTCTCGTGTTTGGGCTCTCCTTTGGGGATGACCTTTTTAGCATTGCCCACTAGGCCCAGGTTAGCCCACTCACACATGCGCACACCCTCTGGGCCCGGCACGTTCAATATGGGGAGGATGCAACACCCCTGCTGGTAATCAGGCTAACGGGGGAGAATGCCTGACCAACTCACTCGCCCTACAGCGGGTTATTGAAAAAGCATTCAACTCAGACCGATTTTCCTGGACCCCAAGGATATGATAGCATCATTACCTTCAGAGAGGTGATGTTTACATTGTGCGAACACTAGTCCCAGCTGAACCAGAGTTATCCTTAGTACCCTCCTGGTCTGCACGGCTTTCTGCTTGGTGGTTTTGATTTCGGGCTTTGGGGTTTCCTCAAGGTCTTTTGTGCCTGGACAGGTGGGCTGTCCAGTATCATTCTAGAAACAGGCACGGGAGGACCGATAGGACACTCTGAGAACTGGACGGGTGGGTGACTTGTTAAATCCAAGTGTCATGCAGGGTGACACCCACCTTCCCACCAACATCCTTATCTTTACATTTCCTTTCCCCACACTGGCCAGATCCTGTCCACTCGCCCACCTGGAGGATGCCAGCCTCTTGCCTGTGGTCTGGAGGCGGAGGCACCACAGTTAGCGCTACCCCTCCCCCACCTCTGTTTTCAGGTCAGTTCTGGTGCCCGGAGCTCTCTGCTTACAGGCTTTTATTTACTTATTTTTATCCTCTCAAAGGAATATAGTCCGGTCAATCGAAGAGGTTTGCAAAGTGTCAGATGCCCAGCATAGGACCTGGGGAGAGGAAGGGTCTCACTCATTCTTGGATTTTCAAACACTCTTTCTACTTTCCCCTCATTTTCCCCTCCAGCCTGCAGAAGTTCCCTGTAGCTTCCCAGCATCTCTGGGCCCCTCAGGACAAAGACACCCCCCCCCCCAACTTTTCCACTGCTGCTGGACTATGATGTCTTTGCTTTCCAGCACTGAAAGATATCGTTCAAAATGGGTAAAGCCATGAATCTCCTGGGCAGAAAAAGAAACTCACTTGAGGTTTCCTTTAACTCATTGATAAAGAAACTGGTGAGAGGCTGACTCAATCCAACGGGTTCCAAGAAGCAGCTGCCTGGAGCAGGAACACCCATGCGGGTGTGCAAACAGCTGTATCGGAAACAGCTGTATGGGGAAACCCAGAGGCTGTTACCAGTTATCACAAAGCCAGAGTCTCCCAAAACCATGTGGCTCATGGTCCTGAAAACCCAGAGTCCTGAAGTCCCAAAGCCGAGGTGTCAGCAGGGCTGGCGGTCCCGGGGGCTCTGTCGAGAAGGGTTCTCAGAGTTTCTGGCCCTTTCTAGCTTCCAGAGGCTGCCTGCTTCCCGCAGCTCACAGCCCCGACCTTTTCAACCATCTTTCATCTGCATCTCTGGCCTCTTCTGCTGTCATTGCATTTTCTCTGGACCCCTGCCCCCACTTCTGGGGCCCCTGCGATGTCACGGGGTCCACTTGGATGACTCAGGGGGACAGACCTGAGTGGACAGACCCTTCATTTAACCTGCTGCAAAGCCCCCTTTGCTGGCCTCTCCCAGGGCCCTCGGCTCCCCAGAGATTGAGGTTTATCAGCGCCTCTGCACGTTCATTTCCACCTTCTCAGGTAGAGCCTGCGTCCGCCATCGGGCCCCCTTGGAAGAGCTCGGACGCCGAGGAGCCAGCTGTGCACCTCTGGACGTAGCTCGGTGGGGGGACATCGGACCCCCAACATCCAGGGCGTCAGACACTAAACGGCGTGGCTTCAAACTGCTGTGTGGGTGGCCAGGGGCGCAGCGGTGAGTGGGGACACACACCCCCCTCTGCGTTGGCAACTGCAGGTCCAATATCTGGGTGGGGGGGAGGAGGAGGGGGCTGCAGAGAAGAGCTTGATAAACCTTAATAAACAATTTAGTAGGGAACCGTCGCTGAGTGACGGGGCTCACGGCACAGGCTGTGAAAGGTGCTCCAAGCCCCAGATCAGAGCTTAGGAACCGGTGATGCGCGCTGGGCCAGCGCTTGTGTCTGACCACAGAACATGAAAGATCCCTGGGACTCCCTGAAGTCGCAGGACACAAAGCCAGGTCGCAAGGAGGCAGCTTCCCGAGGCGTCAAAGGTGAAGGAACTTCCACTACCATCCTCAATGGTTTTAATCTCTCTCCCTGCCTGGCCTGCGGGACTCGCTGGGCGAAGCACCAGCCCTGACCACTGTTTTGATTTCCACCAGCGACTTCACTCTTCACTTCATTTTTTTGTTGGCAGAAACGTGACACTTTTTCTTTCCCAAAAAGCTGATGCAGCACTGCAGGGTGTCACGACGCCTTCGTCCTGAGTCCCAACCGATTTGGCTCAAGTTAAAAAAAAATATCAGGGCCGGGCATGGTGGTGCATGCCTGTAGGTGGCAGCCTAGGAAGCCACGGCTGGCCTGGGGCTAGGGATTGC
>PVHY01030021.1:0-13765 GCA_004024945.1 Uropsilus gracilis
CGCAGATGCCACACAGCTCAGGAGGTGAAGCTGCCAACACTCCCACTTAACAGGGAGAAGGACTTATTCTCTAAGCATATGCCGTGATGTTGGGGTGGCCCCTGGAGACACAACAGCAAGCACAGCGTGGCCCCCTGAAGCTCCAGATCGCACATTCTCACCTCACACGACAAGCTGGCAGCCGCCTTGGTGCTGTAGGAGGCCAGCGCCGGACGGTGCTGTGGCCTGGGCCTCCTGAGGCCTCTCAGAGAGGGTGCCCACAAGGAGTCTGAAACTCCAGGTACAGAGTGGCACCTGACGGGGCAGGGACGCGGGCCAGGATGCCCTGCCAGGGGGTCTGGCTGCTTCTCCTGCACCCACCTGGGTTCTAACTGGGGAGTCTTTCAGGACGAGCACTCTGTGCTGGGAGAACAGACGCAAGGGCCAGGGTGGGGAGTGGGAAGCCAGCCGGGCAGCTGAGCAGGTGGGCAAGGCAGGTGCGCTGGGCTCAGGCAGCAGCAGTGGGCATGAAGAGTAATAGGGGAGGCCGGAATGGGGAATGCACAGAACGCAGTTAGCTGGTAGGGAAGGGGGCGGGGAGGGAGAGGAGCTGAGAGAGACTTGCAAGTTTCGGGCATGGAAATTGGAAAGAGAGTGAATGGGCGAGCGCCACACAGCCAGCTGGGGCTATGGGACAGCCTTGCTGACCAGTGTGTGACTTGTGACCCCGCAGCACAGGCATCCACTGGGACCTGGTTAAAAATGCAGACTCCCAGGCCCCGTCCAGGCCTGCTGCTACCTTGATAACAACCCCCCAGGTAACTGGGATGCACATCAATTTTTTTTTTTTTTTGAGACTAGGGCTCGCTGTTTTTGCCCAGGCAACCTCAGGCTCACGTTGCCCAGGGTACCACAGACTCAAGCAATCCCCAGCCTCAGCTTCCCAGGTAGCTGGGATTACAGGCAGGGTCACCACGCCCAGCTATTTTTTGGGGACTAGGTCTCGCTGTGTTGCCCCGGGTGGGACTCATACCATGATCCCTGTTTCCCACGGTGGCTTCCTAGGCTGCCGCTTACAGGCATGCGCCACCGTGCCTGGCAGATGCACATCAATTTTGAAGCACTGATCTAGAGGAGGGAAACAGAGCAGAGGTTGGCAAAGATTCCCTTGCTACGCTCTAGTGCTGTGACTTTCACAAGTGATGGATTATTGGAACCAATGATGGAACCCATTACGTGCAGAGGTTCAGACCCTGACAAATCGACCTGGTATACGCAGCAGCCTAAGAGTCTGTTTCTTACATTTCCCAGGTATGATGTGCGGGACCAGCTTAAACCATTATGCTAGAATGTTCTGAATTCAAGCACATAGGGAGTAGGCATTTTAATGCCAGTGCTTCTGGAAAACAAGTTCCCGTCCTGAGGGCTACTCAGCTAATGTGAAAGGGTGAACTTCAAAGGTTAATTTTAAAAGCTGGGAAGAGGTTACAAGGTGAATCTTGCAATGCCCAGTTACTTCCTTCTCTGTCAAAAATATGCTGTGGGGGGCCTGGCAGGGTGGTGCATGCCTTTAACTGCAGTGTACCAAGTGAGGCCAAGACTAGGAATTGCTTGAGTCCACAGGTTCGAGACCCACCTGGGGCAACATAGCAAGACCTAGTCCCAAAAATTAGTGGTGGTGCGCGCCTGTAATCCCAGCTACCTGGGAAGCTGAGGCTGGGGATCGCTTGAGTCCAGGAGATCCCGGGCAAAATAGCAAGACTTAGTCTCAAAAATAAAAAAAATGCTGTGGCTTGAAACCAGGGGCCAAAACCTTTTCCTCATCATTTGAAAGGGGGTTGCTTTCAAGAACTTCCCAGAGAAAGCAACTCCCAGGTTTATAGCTGAGTCTATGAGACCCAGCCGAAGGGGTGGGATGGGCACAGAGAAGGAGGCTGGAGCCTGCAGCCCAACAAAGCTTTCGAGGTCAGGTAGGCAGCTAAGATGTAAGTGTGATGTGAAACTTCTCGGTCTTCAAGCATGACCTTGCACTTCCTTGCCTAAGTTCTCCCACCGGCAAGACGGATGTCCTGTTCTGTGAGACACTGGGGGATTCGATGAGCTGGCATGGTCAATGCTGAGTGTGCCACAGCTGGTGCCCCGCCAGAGCTCCCCACATGCTCTGTATCCTGTGTCCAGGGTCATCAAGACCATGGAGGAAAAAAGCAGCTACTGGAGGGAGCGTTACCAGGTTGCTGTGAAAGTGGGGAAGTGAGTGGTGACAGCCACCTCGGGTCAGAGCCACCAGGCTGGGCCACACCTGGGAAAGAGCGGTTCTGGGAGGAGCCTTGAACTTGACTTCCCTGGTCCCAGTTTGATACTGGGCCATACTGGGGCACTAAAACTGGCAGAGGACTGCCCAATAGTTTGCCAGTCACTGTCTGAGTTCTTTACCTGAGCGCACCAGAGCAAGACCACTCGGGGTTAGGAAACAGTAATGGGATGTATTTCGTAGACAAGGGAAAGCAGTCCCGGAGGCCACAAGAGGCCTCAGCCCAGTTATTGTCCAGTGTTTCAAAGTCCTAAACAAAAAGTATCCAAGATGGCGTCTTTCTGCCACTCAAGACCTGGAACAAGTATCTTGAACAAAAAGCCACAATGGCATCTTCCTGTCATTTAGCACCTAGAACGGTATTGCTTAAACCCAAGAACATTCTATTACCAGGCTCAAGTCGTCAGAATGAAGGCATTAAATTGACATGGGTAGGGCCGTGCCGTGCCTGTAAGCTTCAGCCTATGAAACGGCCGGGGCCCGGGATCACGGTTTGAGTCCCGCCTAGGGCCCGTAGCGAGATCTAGTTCCAAAAAAATAGCTGGACATGGTGGCGCGCACCTGTTATCCCAACTACCTGGGAAGCTGAGGCTGGGGATTGCTTGAGTCCGTGGTACCCCGGACGAGAGCCTGCGGTTCCACGAGCAAAAATAGCGAGACCTAGTCTCAAAAAAAAAAAAAAATTAACATGGGTAAGAAGTTCCCACCTAATGTGTCCAACAGGTTCTTGGACGCTGTGACTTTAAGCTGAAAGACCTGTAACTCAACTAGGTCTTGGAAGAGCAACCTTTCACTAAACTTCGGCTGGGATTCTATTTATTTTATTTTATTTTATTTTATATTTTATTTTATTTTATTTTATTTATTTTATTTTATTTTATTTTTGAGACTTGGTCTCACTATTTTTGCCTGTGGAACCGCAGGCTCACGTTGCCGGGGGTACCATGGACTCAAGCAATCCTCAGCCTCAGCTTCCCAGGTAACTAGGATTACAGGTGTGTTGTGTGCCACCACGTCCAGCTAATTTTTGGAACTAGGTCTCGCTGTGTTGCCCCGGGCAGGGCTCCAACCGCGATCCGCAGATCCCACCGCAACTCCATAAGCTGTTGCTTACAAGCACGCGCCACCGTGCCCAACTGGGATTCTTTTTTCTCTCGAATGTTATCATGAAATAACGTTGAATGAAATAATAACGTTGAATGAAATGACGCTATGGGAGGATTTCTGAAGCATACAGGCCTTTTCAGGTTTAACCATCTGTCCTGTTGCATTTAGTAGCCTCTTTCAAGATTTTTTTTTTGAGACCAAGTTTCGCTATTTTTGCCCGTGGAACCGCAGGCTCATGTGGCCCGGGCTACCATGGACTCAAGCAATCCCCAGCCTCAGCTTCCAGGTAGCTGAGATTACAGGCGTGCGCCACCACGCCCAGCTGTTTTTTTGGACTAGGTCTCACTATGGGCCCCAGGCGGAACTCGAACTGCCATCCATAGCCCTGGCCGCTTCATAGGCTGAAGCTTACAGGCACGAGCCACCGTGCCTGGCCTCTTTCCAGTTTTGAAGCTGCACTTTATTTGGCCCTGGCCCTCGCAGAGGTGCAGGCGAGCGCCCTCACTCGGAGGGGCTGGCAGGTGTTTGAGAGAGGAGGCTTCACCCCCTCTGCTGCCCTCCTACTCCCAGAAGTGCTCTTCCGTCAAGGCGAGCCTGGAGGCTCTCGCCCCTTGTGAGACGAGAAGGGAATTGCTCTGCAGAAGGGAACACTGGGTTTCTTTTCTGCCTGTAGCCTCTCCTTTCCCCATTTCTTCCTGTTAAAGGAATCGGCTGACTCGAGGTCACCTTGCGGCCGAGGATGTGGATGCCGGCATGCCTTCTGTCCTGCTGCTTAGAATTCAGTGTAAAACTTTATTTACTATTTATGTATATATTTTTGAGACTAGGTCTCGCTATTTTTGCCTGTGGAACCGCCCAGGTGCCGCAGACTCAAGCAATCCCCAGCCTCAGCTTCCCAGGTAGCTGGGATTACAGGCGCGCACCACCACGCCCAGCTATTTTTTTGGGACTAGGTCTCGCTACGTGCCCCCAGCAGGACTCAAACCATGATCCCTGGCCCCGGCCGTGGCTTCCTAGGCTGCCGTTTACAGGCATGTGCCACCATGCCCAGCCTCAATGTAAAACTCTATGCAGTTGGCTCTCTCTTGACTACATACCAGGTCTAATACTTCTTGTGTGGGGGGGAGAATGGGGTGTTTGGATTTAACAGACTTGTGTTAATAACAAGAGTCATGGGGTGGACTTACTATGAGCTGTACACAATTATCTCATTTAATTTCCACAATCTCATAATATAAGCCCCCATTTTATTTTATTTTTTTAGACTAGGTCTCGCTATTTTTGCCCGGGCTACCAAGGACTTAAGCAATCCCCAGCCTCAACTTCCCAGGTAGCTGGGATTACAGGCGCGCGCCACCACTCCCAGCTATTTTTTGGGACTAGGTCTCGCTGTGTTGCCCCGGGCGGGACTCGAACCGAGATCCCCAGTCCCTGCCGCGCTCTGTAGGCTGTCCTTATCATGCACGCGCCACCGTGCCCCGCTAAGCCCCATTTTAAAGATGGCAAAACTGAGGCAAAGAGGTCCAATTAATTGCCTAAGGTCACATAGCTATGAGCTAGCCAGGACAGCCAGCAACTGCCTGTCTTAGCAGCTCAGGACTCTAAGCTATCACTCTGTTCTATTCCTGTAAATCCCAGTTATTTACATTGTAACAGATACATTACTTTCTAGTTTGCATATTTGATTTATGCCTTCCTGGTAGTCTCACATGCAAAACCACCAGGTCTTGCGATTGTGCGGGAGGGGAGGACGTGAAAGGAGTGTAGAAACTCCAGAAACTCCAGAAAAGGTCAATTTGGGGACTTCAAAGACTATTTTTAGAAAATTCTTTCTTGGTCTTACTCCAGCCTCGCCTGCAGCTGCTAGCCTCTTCCACTAGGCGGCGCGGTAGTCGAGCCTGCGCTGCGTCAGCGCGCCTCTCGTTCTCGTCCTCATCTCTCTGGTTTGTTCGGGAAATGTGCCCGCCTCCTGGCCCATAAGGCCCTGGGCCGGAAACGTCACTTTCTCTTCCTGATCTCCATCATGGCGGTGAGTACCCGACGGCCGCGTTTGCGTCCTTTCATCTGCCTCCATCCGTGGCCAGCCAAGCTCGCTGGGTTTGCCTGGCCCGCGGCCTAAAGAGTACGGCCCACGCCATGGCCGGCCGTGCCCAAACTGGCATAGCTACGCGAACTGAGGCCTCCGAGCCGGACCCTGTCATCCGTCCTGCTCTGCTAGGAGCGGGCCCTGGAGACTCTCGCCTGCAGGGCTGAGAAGCACGGCTCGTAGACCGCAGCGGGGGCGAGTGGAGCGAGCAGCGGAGGGGTCTGGGACACAGGATCGGGTCTGTGGCTGGTGCCGGGGACTGGAGACTTGCCGGTGCTGGGGCACTTCAGCCCGTGCCGGTCTTAGGAAAGGCGGCCGCCGCGGCCACCAAAGTGCTCTGACCGGGATGGGGACGTCGCAAACCACGTGTTTCCTCAGTGAATAAATCCTAGTCGTCACTTCCAAAGTCGGCCTTCTAATGGGGGTTGTTCTCCCTTCCACCACGCGTGGAGCCTCTTTGGGATTCGTCTTCAGACCTAGCCTAGCCTTCCCTTCATTCGGTGCGTGGGGGAAGCAACAGTCCCGAACCGTCTCCCTCGAAGCCTCCCAGCCGACACGATGAAACTTGCCAAACCTTTAGGGCTCTCAGTACAGTTTGGAGTGAGCAGAAGTAAACATGCCGTGTGTAGAAAACGGGCCCTGGCAGCTGTGGTGGTGTTGACTGCTGTGCTTCCTTGTAGCAGGATCAGGGTGAAAAGGAGAACCCCATGCGGGAACTTCGCATCCGGAAGCTCTGCCTCAACATCTGTGTGGGGGAGAGTGGAGACAGACTGACCCGGGCCGCCAAGGTGCTGGAGCAGCTCACAGGTCAGACCCCTGTGTTCTCCAAAGGTGAGTCGTGGGGGCTGGGAGCTGGGGCTGGGCCTTTCTGGATGTTTCTTAAGTCCATTCCTGTCCATCCTTTCCTAAGTCCACTTGGGAAGTGACAGGCATCCCTTAAAAGGATTAGCATCCTTACAGAATTGCTTGTCCCTTTGGAATACCAGGTTTCATATGAGCAGTTTTGTATAGTTGGGTTTTCTATGACCCTGACTAAAGGTTTTCCAAGTAATCAGTAACAGTGGGTTTTCATCAGGAAAGAATAGGACCAGCGCCTAACTAACATCACTAGTTAGCCTGTGACGGACCTCTTTGGGCCGCACCTTGCACTTTTGCCTAAAGAGCATGATAGAAATGGCTATTAGATTGTAGAGAATAGAATGAGTTAGTATTTTTTGAGCTGCCTGCTACCAGCCCAACACAGTCGTGGCCATTGCTGTTGGTTATTTTTAAAAGTTTTGTTGTTTTAGGATATTAAGTATGACTGACTTGGGAGTTAGAAAATGTTTCCTCTGTTACAGTGGAACCGGTGTGGGTGACACTGTTTAGTAGAACACTTAGAGCTTGAGTAGGTAACCTGACTCTGGAAGTGCTTTTCTGGGGGGAAGGGTATGTCTGTCTGACCGCTTGTCGCTCCTATCTGCAGCTAGATACACCGTCAGATCCTTCGGCATCAGGAGAAATGAAAAGATTGCTGTCCATTGCACAGTCCGTGGAGCCAAGGCAGAAGAGATTCTGGAGAAAGGGCTAAAGGTGAGGCGGATGTTAGCGTGGGATGATCTTGAAACACTGATCTAACACGTTTGTTGCTGTTTCGACTTTTAAGCGTGTTTTCCGGCATCCTCCGGGGTTGCGTTATATTTGATGCTTTGTGTTTTCTCCTGTCCTTTGAAAGTTGGGAAAGTTTTGTGAACTACATAGTCTAGGTGTGATTTGGTTTGGGGGAGTCAGATTTTGTTCCTGTCCACTGGTATTTGTAGGGTGCTGAGTGTTGCGTGCCAGATTATTTGGGGGAGATTTGAATTAACCAGACATGGGTGCTGCGTTTCCTCCTCAGGTGCGAGAGTACGAGTTACGAAAAAATAACTTCTCAGATACCGGAAACTTTGGCTTTGGGATCCAGGAACACATCGATCTGGGAATCAAATATGACCCTAGCATTGGCATCTACGGCCTGGACTTCTATGTGGTATGGATATTTCATCTTTCCCACTCTTGGTCTGGGAGGAGAGTGGAACCTGCTTTAGTTCCTGTGACTATCTTGCTGTCCAGGTGTTGGCTTGAACTATCGCGTGTTGTCTGCCTTTGCGTTCTCCCTTTAGGGGAGATGTGCCATGTTTGTGGCAGGTGTAGGACTACAACGAACTAGGTAAATAGGATCCCTGCTGCTAAGAAGTGTACAGTCTGGGTCTGGGGGTCTAACGAGCACCAATCTGGCTTAGAGGTGGATGAAGGAAACTGCCAGCCACTGGGTTGTGAATTTGAGAGTACTGGCACTGCTGTTGGCACGTGGAGTGGCTGTGTTGGGGTGCTCTTTCCCAGCTTCCTTTAGATCTTGGGGTGGAGTGGCTTCTGTCCAGAAGACCTAGAAGCAGATCTGGTGGGGCTGTTTGCTTGGAGTGGGGATTTTAACGTAGAAATTTATGTTAACTGCAGTGTTTTGGTCTAACCATTTAAACTAGGGATAAACTAGAAGTCTTGATTCATGTGGCTGGCACCTGAATGATGGCAGTGCCCTCATTCAATTTGAATTTCTCCAACCAGCAGTGAGATTGGGGGTGCTCGTAGGGAGTTTGGGAAGAGCAGGCCTTTAAGAAGCACTTCTGAGCTGAAGCAGGAGAAAACTTATTTGTGCTTCTTAGAATTTTAAGTTTCCTAAAACGTATATATAAGGCTTTGGGTTTTTTGTTTTTTTTTTTTAAAGACTTTGGTTTTTTTGTTTTTGTTTTTTGTTATGTGCTCTGGAAATTGGGGAGCATTGGTGGAGAATCCTTAACTAATACTTGAGGCTGGGGGGTGGGAGCTGAAAGATGCAGCCTCCAAAGCAAACCTTTAGTATGGTAGCATGTGGTCTAGGATGCTGGTAGTAGTTTGATCCGGATTTGAGATTATGAACCTCGCTCCAAATTTCATTGGGCCGCCAGGCAGTCCATCTCTAGTGTGTGTCTTGTCCATCTGTCTTGACTCCGGGCTGGCTAGGTGACTGTTGGTTATTCCTGGGACAGGTGCTGGGTAGGCCAGGTTTCAGCATCGCAGACAAGAAACGCAGGACAGGCTGCATTGGGGCCAAACACAGAATCAGCAAAGAGGAGGCCATGCGCTGGTTCCAGCAGAAGGTAAAACTGACTTATCTCAGGTGAAGTGGTGGCATGTGGTGGTGGTAGCTGGCATTGGGTTTGGGGATACAAAAATCTTTTGGTGGGTGTCTTCTTTAATGGGAAAATATCTGGGTGCCTTGGCAAGTGGGGGCTTCCAGGCGTGATTTAAAAGAATACCCAGAACCAGATTCCCCACCCATGTGAATTCAGGTAGCTGGACGGGAGGGTTACAACTTGAATAGGAGTCCCCTTGTATAGTGCACTGAGCGGAGTGTGGCAGTTGTTACAACTGGCTGGCTTCCTATTTAGTCCAGAAGGGATGTGGGATTTAGAACTGAAGTTGATGTATCAGATTTGAAGTCTCAAATGTTTATCCTATGCTGCGATCTTTCTTTTTGCCTCCTATTCTGAAAAAAAAAAATAAAATCTCTTCTTTTTCAGTATGATGGGATCATCCTTCCTGGCAAATAAATTCCCGTTTTTATCCAAAAACACCAATAAAACATGTTCGATGAAATGTACATTACTGTTGTGTGTTCTGTGAAGGGAGCCTGGCCATATTCAAGTCCTTGGATCGCAAGCCACTTAAAGCTTCAGTGTGCATGGCTGGTAACAACCCTGTCATCCTCTGGCTGCCAGTGCTAGCTGGGTGACCCAAGCATGAGCCTTGCAGCACTGCCTGCTCGTCACACCCTGGCGGACAGACTGTGGTGCGGTGGCCCCACAGAAACTGATTTTAGAGGGGTGGAGGGTATCCTTGGGGCCGGGGGTTGGATTTAGGGACGGTTAGAGGTGGGATGCAGTGCTGCCTCGTATGTCCAAGATTCCTGGGGGTCCGCAGCGCTCCTATGTCTTCTCAGAGACTGTTGTGGAGGTTTTAGCAGCACTGATGTCTGAGGAAAAGACCATGGGCTGTGGTGTGGTGCTGGGGATTAAATACTGGTTTAACTGGTCAGGCTCAGTTTTCTTTGAATCGAGAAAAATCTAGGGTTGCTGAGAGACAGTACGGGTAGAGAGAAGAGTCCTCTCTGAGACAGGTTGGCTGGGTTTGGTTCCCTTGATTATCTGATAAGTTCATCTCTTACCTCAGTTTTCTTCATCTGTAGAGGCAGTAATAACAGTCATTGCCTTTAGAGGGTTAAAGGGTTTGATACTAGTAGAACATGTAGCCTTCTACCAGCACTTGGTGCTTAAAAGGTTTGCGTTTTGATCTGAGAAGTGGATCTTCCCTTTTGGGGGGAAAACAGAACTCCCTCCCCTGTACTTTCCCAAGTCCCCATTTCTCTTTTCATTAGACAATCTATTTGACCAGTGGGTCATAGTTTTCAAACCTGTAAATTTTGAGCACGTTAATCTCAGTAACTTACTGTGACTGTGGGTTCAGCTGACCTGGGACCACCTTTTCATTTGTTCTCTGCATCTGATTTCGTAACTGTCCCTGTAGGTGTTTTAAAACCAGATTATTTAGTGGACCTAATTTTTTATGAAACTACAACTTTGGTACGTTTCAACAAATAACATCATCTACCTAGTTGGTTCAAGGGAGATATCATGGACTGTTGGCATACTTCACTTCAAATACCCATGTGTATGCATTTCTTGATTTTTTACTCTGGGGCATTAGATGTGGAGTGAAAGTTGAAGTTGGCCGATTCTTTAACTTCATTTTTTAGAAGGGGAGACCTCACCTATCTTAATATAATAACAGTAACAATTAGGATAAATTTTTTTTTTTTTTTTTTTTTTTTGAGGCTAGGTCTCGTTTTGTTGCCCAGGGAACCGCAGACTGGTTGCCTGGGGTACCCTGAACTCAAGCAATCCTCAGCCTCAGCTTCCCAGGTAGCTGGAATTATAGGCGCGCGCCACCATGCCCAGCTATTTTTTTGAGACTAGGTCTCGCTATGTTGCCCTGGGCGGGTCTCGAACTCATGAACTCAAGTAGTTCCCTCTCAGCCTCCCGTCCTAGGCTTGGGATTAAAGGCGCGCACCACAGCAGCCAGTTAGGGATATATATCTTTGAGAATAAATGGTGAATTGTAACTAAATCCTGGATGCTAGGTGCTGTGGATGTCATATTTCACTAAGATGGAGAGCTCTTGCTATATAAAGCATTTCCGAAATAGGAAATACAGAAAGTGAAGGGCCTATTGCATCCTCGTACATTTTACTCTTGGCTATTTGCTGTCTACACCTGTGTTCTATATAATTTTTAGCCCTCTTTTGGTGTTGCTGTATACTGTTAGTTGGCTTAGCCATTATTTAAAAACATTGCACTGCCTGCCTTGGGCTCAGAAGGAACTCTTGGGAACCCAGAAATCTTTAGGCCTGTAGTCCTAACTCTAGGTGGTATTTAGGTGAGCCTTGAAACATCTTAGGAACTGGAGCCAATGGGGATACTTCCCTGATGAATCTTAGAGCAGGCAGTGCCAGGAAAGCTTGCCCCTGTCCTGGTTAGAAGCTTATTTTCAAACAGGGTACACTGGAGTCTAAAGCATGGGTGTTTTGGGTGGAACCTGCTGATGAGTAAGCTCTCCCAGAGGCTTGTTGCAGCTCTTGGGCCTCAGCTCAGTTACTGAGTTAGAACCTGCCCCTTATATCCACAAGGGTCTGTGTGCACACTAAGGCCGAGGTGCTGTCCTGGTCCTAATGCCAAAAGAAGCAGGGATGACCCAATACCCAAGATTTCTTTGATAAATGTAGTTTTACAAAGTTCATGCTGTGGGTATCTCAGCAGCTGCAACCTCTGGAAACGAATTTATGTTAAGTGCCCTATATTACATATAGGGACCCTCTGTCCCTCTACTGCACTGTGGTTGTATTCAGAATAAGGGCCCTGGTGGACCTGGTCCGTATTCCACTACCAGGTCCAGAAATTACTAAGCTGAACGAATGATCTGGTGCTGTAACGCCCTCTGAGGCAGAATTCTCAAATCTTGGAGTATTTGAGGTTGCCCGGAGGGTGTTAAAGCACTGTGCCATCAGGATAGTCATACAGCAGGGTGACAAGCAGTTGGTGGAGCTAGCCAGCTGCGCAGACTAAGGACAGAAACCATTAAACTAGAAAAAGCAAGGGTGAGGGAAGAGATCCCAGCAGGCCAGTAGGGGGCCAGATGCCAACCTGCCACTGGAGGCGCTAGCTGCTGACCCAGGACAAATTAGGAGAGGGAACTGAGGGCCAAATTGGGGAAATCCAGTGGGTTGTCACAGCAAGGTGATGGCATTTTTGTGCAGCTCTGAGTAGTCTGGGGTTCTTTCCAAAGATGCAGTCAAAACTGAAACACTGGGTGTTGTGCATGCTGTGGTCATGGGGTGGACGCTGCATGCACAGGGACTGTGAAGAGCCAGTGGGAAATGCGCATGTGACAAATACAGGACCAGTGACAAGTTTTCTACCTTGTGGAAGGCATGAGAAATAGGCTTAATGTTCACCAAAGATTGTTTTTAATGGGAGAGGATAAAGCTCTCGTTTCAGTTTGTGCCTTCCCCTCTTTAACAAGTATGTTCTGGTGCCACAGTGGTTTCATCAGGTGCCATCTTTCAGAGGTTTGGGATGTTGCCTCATCTGTACCATTAATCCTAAATGTCAGGAATATCCGTTCCATGGAACTGTCCGGTAGAGGCTCTCCTGTCTCTCATCCTGTAAGTACCTGTAAGGCTTTTACTTGAAATCTTAGACCCAATGGGTGATGTGTGGTTGGAAAGACGTTAAGCTGAAGAAAAGTCATCTGCTCTAATTTCTGCTTCCTTGCAGGCATCTAGGATCATAAGCAGCGGTTGCAGCCTCCCTGGTCCTCTAGATTCTCTGTATTGCCCTTTGTCTTTTGAATATTGTGCTTCTGCCATATTCTGCCGTTTGACCCCCTTCTACTTCTAACCTGCTCATCCGTGAGCTGAGGGGCTCTAGCCAGGTGGTGGGCCAAGACCATGATGTGCATGTAGGTTGCCCAAGGGGCCTGAGTCCTAAAGGGTTAAGGCCTTTTGGGTGAGCAGCAAGGTCAGGACCCAGAAACCACCGACAAATAGGTTAAGCTGCCAGCCACCAGGGATGTAGCTGGTGCCCGGGGGCACCAGAACCACTTTCCAAGCAGCTTGTTATGGAAACCACAGTTGTGGTTGTCAGAGGGGAATCCAGCTTAAGACACCCGGGACACCAGGAGGACAGAACTCGACTCAGGTGCAGGTGCGGGGAAGCTTTAGGAAACAACTGAAAATGCCCTTAATGCAGCAAAGATGAAGGCTGGGCATGGTGGCCCATGCCTGTAAGTGGCAGCCTAGGAAGCCACAGCTGGGGCCGGGGATTGCTGTTTGAGTCCTGTCCGGGGCACGTAGCGAGACCAAGTTCCAAAAAAATATAACTGGGGGTGGTGGTGCGTGCCTGTAATCCCAGCTACCTGGGAAGCTGAGGCTGGGGATTGCTTGAGTTTGTGTAACCCCAGGCAACGAACCTGTGGTTCCATGGGCAAAAATAGCGAGACCGGGTCTCAAAAAAAAAAAAGTAGAAGATTGAAGCCAGGTGCCGTGGTGGGCGCCTGTAATCCCAGCTACCTGGGACACTGAGCTGGGGATTGCTTGAGTCCATGGTACCCCGGGCAGCATAGCAAGACCTAGTCTAGAAAAACAAAAAAAAAGAGGATTGAGATCTGCTCCCCCAAAGGGCAGTCTCTGCTTCCCTTCCCTCCACTGGGAAGTTTAAAAGTACCAGGTGTGTTGAGTTCTGGGCACAGGCTTGAATTAAGCGTTTAGGACCCCCTAGAGCAGTCACCTGTGACAGGTGTAGATTCCTGATCTTTGTGGGGCTCAGCACTGTGCATTCTTACAGCAGAGTTGAGAGTCAGAGACTTTCAAAGTGTTTGATGACAACCCACAGTAAAAACAAATATATCCTCTCCTTATACAAGCTTCTGGAAAAACCTTTTTTTTTTTTGAGACTAGGTCTCGCTGGTTTTGCCCGTGGAACCGCAGGCTCTCGTTGCCCAGGGTACCACAGACTCAAGCAATCCCCAGCCTCAGCTTCCCAGGTAGCTGGGATTACAGGCGGGGTCACCACGCCCAGCTATTTTTTGGGGACTAGGTTTCGCTACGGGCCCCAAGCGGGACTTGAACCGCGATCCCTAGCCCCTGCCGCTTCATAGGCTGAAGCTTACA
>PVHY01030022.1:0-13764 GCA_004024945.1 Uropsilus gracilis
AGGTGGAGGAGGAGGAGGCCGCAGAGGAGGAGGAGGCCGAGGCGGAGGAGGAGGAGGAGGAGGCCGGGCTCGGGAGGCAGCATGAGCCGAGCGCGGCGGCCGCGGCTCCTCTCGGCTGCGCTCGTTGCCCATTGACAGCGGCGTCTGCAGCTCGCTTCAAGATGGCCGCTTGGCTCACATTCATTTTCTGCTGAACGACTTTTAACTTTCATTGTCTTTTCCGCCCGCTTCGATCGCCTCTCGCCGGCTGCTTTTTCCGGGTACGTAGGAGGCGAGGCGCCTCCGGGACGGGGCCGGGGGCCGGTGGGGGCCGCGCGGGGCTCGGGCCGGCCGCGGGTGGACGGAGAGCGGCCCCCCCGCGCTTCGTCCGCGCCGGCCGGGAGGGCGCTGACAGCGTGGGCGCCGAACCCCGCGCCGCCGCCCGCCGGCCCCGCGCGCCTCCCGGCCCCGCGCATTGCCCGCGCCCGCAAGCGCGCGCCCGCCGCCGCCCGCCGACTCCCGCGGCGCCGGGACCGACCCGCAGCCCGCGCCGCGCCGCCGCCGCCAGCCGGGCTCGGCGCCGCTCCAGCCGCCGCCCGCTCCAGCCCGGGACGCGCAGCGCGCGGCCCCACGTTTTAGTTCTTTTCTCCCCGGAGCTCCCCTCTATACCCTCGCGACGCACATGGTCCCGGAGAAGAACACTTCTATTTCCAGTCTCAGCGGCTCTCCCGGCCACGGCGCCCTTTGTTGAGAGGTAGATTTTGATGAAACGGGACGGGATCCTGAAATCGGGAGCTCCCTGGGTCAAGTGGCTTCCCTCCTCTCCCGAAGAAGGGGATTTTGGGGGGCTTAAACTTCCAGAGAATGCCCCATTTTATAGGGACAGGTTATGTGGGGGGCAGCGATCCCTTCTAGGTGGATGTTAGGCTGGAAAGAACCCAAACAAAAATATTATTAACTTAACTTGGAGGGACACTTATGTGAAATTGGATGGCTTGTAAGATGGCGGTTCCCAGTTGTTTCCAAGGTCTTCTGCATTTGTGTTTAAAAATGGTAAAGTTTTCAAGGTGTTATTTGTTGGGAGTCTTTGGCTAAGTTCTCTTAATGCTTGGGACTTGGTCAGTGGGAAGTGGGCATTTCAAATTTGGAGCTTTTTTCCGAGTGATGATGGTGACTGGACATTCGCCCTGCTGAAGGTTTCCT
The DNA here is from genome assembly GCA_004024945.1 of Uropsilus gracilis. Classification (NCBI taxonomy): domain Eukaryota; kingdom Metazoa; phylum Chordata; class Mammalia; order Eulipotyphla; family Talpidae; genus Uropsilus; species Uropsilus gracilis. Next base: position 1,183 of record PVHY01030022.1, read on the forward strand.
TTCTTTCTCCCCATCTTTTCCCACTTTCCCCCTCTCTCGGGACTACAGTTTTTATCTCAACCTGAACCATGGGATGCACTTAGAACCATGACTTTAGTTCACCGTGTTTTTTGTAGGTTTTGCTAGATGTCAGCATAGGTCATGTGGGATAGAGATGCTTTGGAAAAAGGAGCACTAAAAAGTTGATTGCATAGGTTTTATTTAGTCTTTTGGGCTTGACAGCAGTACAGCACGATCTTTTTCCCAGAGATTTACAGTTAATAATTGGAAGTAAACAAGTAAAGAGACTTTGATCATTCCCAATTGCAATAAAAGGATTTAGTGGGCTTAGTGGTCACGGTTCACTATTCGAAAGAGAAGCATGTATTAACCCTTTCTCTTAAAGTAGACAAAAATCCTGCATATATTTAACCAAATCCAAGTGTAGGTTAGTAGGTCTAGAATATTTTGAGTACTTCAACCTATATTTTATAGGAACCTTAGCCCTAAGTTCTGAAAACACATTATAAGCTGCAATAAATACTTGATACTTAAGGATGGATACAAATCGTTGACAGTATATACTGACTTATTCTAACTATTTTAACATTTGAGTTTCATCTAAAGAAGACTGGGTAGACTCTTAGAGGTTGATTTTATCAGCAAATTTATAAATTTTTTTAATACTTGAGTTCATTCTCATACATCTACCCCAAAGTGCAAACATGTTTAAAATAACTTACCTGAGCAGATTATAAGTAACAGTATCGTTACTCGTAACAGTATCATTAAACCATAGGAAAGTCACAGTGTATACATGTGTGCATAGACACTTCTTTTGTTGGAAAAGCCAGCATTTAATTGCACTTGATAAACCCATTGATACTCTACCATCAAGTTGTTCTTATATGTACATTAAGCGCTCAAACAGGCAAAATTCTCAGTAGGATTTAGGTATTAACCCCAACTTTACCCATACCTGTATTGGGCTGTGAGCCCCAACTGGGGTTATGGAGTTCATTTGCATTTCTTAGATTTCAATAGTCAAGCTGATTGTTAACCTAAGAACTTGCTTCTGTTTTCCTTCATTTTGACATCTCTGGGGTTAGGCCTCCAACTAAACTGACAGCCCCAACTGAGTATGTTATAATGGCAAGTTTTAACTACCGAGTATTTGTGCTGTTGTGTGTTTGATGCACTTTTGTTTGCTTAACTGGCAGTTTCTGTGTTAGAACTTAGAAGATTTTAGTTTCTAAGATGCTCGAGATTGTTTCTTAAGCCTTATCAAGCATGTTTGGGAAGTCAGGTTGCCAGTACTTTCAACTGGTACAAAAGATAAAGAACTGATTTTTATGTAAGTAAAATAAATTGATCTTTACTAGGATTATTAGTGATGTTAGGTTTGTAACCAAAAATCTTCTGAACTGAGGTAGAAATGTGTGAGTAAAAGACTAAAGATGGATTTGAAAGGGTTTTTGGTCAAGTGCATGTGACTTAAATGTTCAAAGCCAACCACTAGATTACCCTCCACTGAGGTTTGATTGTTCTTTGTGTTAGTATTTGTGTTTATCTGGTGTTGGCTTTATGTAGAGAAGAAATAATGGAAGCTATTTTTACTAAAGCTCATCATAAATTTAATGACCAGTGACAGTGTGATATGCTTTCTCAGCAAGCAGAAGTATCACCTTGCTAACTATCTTTCTAGGAATGATCCGGTGGTTTCACAAGGAGAGTTTTCTTTAAGAACCAAGAAGACTTGTCTTTAATCATCAACTGCAGTGGATTTAAATATTGTTCCTCCTCTTGAGGGACACTGCTCCACCCACAACTTCTCTCCACTTAAATTTATATTAGCATTTACTTTGACAGTATTAATCTAAACCACCCAAAGATAACCGAGGGTCACACGTGAAGTTTTCTGATTGAAGTCACTGATTACTACGGTGGTCCCATTTATAAAAGAGATTTTTGTTTTTACCATATCTTTTAATACGCTAAAGTTTTCCAGTTTCAGCCAATTGAGATATGTTGATTAGCATTTCCCTCTTCTGCATCAAAATTCCCTAACACTTAAAACCTCAGGTGCATCCCTTGTTCCTAGATCTCTCTTTTAAAGCAGTTTTGAGAATGTTACTTAAGACAGATCTAGAACCTTAGTCTTATTTCGGATTCTGAATTGATTGAAATGGGGTAAAGTGTATTTTTCAGGAATACTACACTGAGTCATTGACTTCCCTGATTGACTTCCCTGTTGTATGGTTACTGACAGTTCTCTACCGTGACTTTCTATAGTGTATGATATCTGTTGGGAATACCATTCCATCGTGTTGGGGTTTGTATGTAGAATAGGCTGAGAAAGTGACATTTGTTTTCTTCTCCTATCATTACTCTGGGTTGACAAGGTGTTGATTTAGCGTTGGGAATGGGCTGGTCACATGGTTCTTTACATATTGTCACTATCAACCGATTAGTTTTTCTTGCCTCCAGCATAGTTCAAACAGAACACGGGGTTTTGCCCCCTCATTCTCCTTGTAAAACAGATTTCAGTTTCCAAAACTTTGTATCACTCATCTGGTCCACAGGAGAAGTTCCTGTTAGAGGAGAAAACTTTTAAAGACGTTCAGTTCAATAAACATCTCTACAATTTGAGCCCTGACGTTTCGGGCCACTGCACTGTTGGCAAGTCTCAAAAGATCCCTTCGTGAAATTTTTGACCTAGTGATTACTACCAGGAGAGAGCGAAAGAGTCAGGATCTGAAAGAAGGTCTTCGCAGCACATGACGGTGGAAGGAGGCTCCGGAGAGTGTCCGCGGTGGCCGGGAGTGCGGTTTGCATTTTCCTTCACCAGTCGCACACTCCGGAGTCCCCCAAGCTGCTAACCGGGTGGCCCAGGGCCGGGAGCCTGCTCCCCAGCGCGGCGGGGCTGCCCCACCCCCGTGCGAGGCGCCCCGCACCCCACCCCGCCCCCGCGCCGGCCCCGCCCCCGCGCCGCGCCGGCCCCTCCCCCGCGCCGGCCGCTGCCGCTGCTGCCGCCGCCGCCACCACCCGGCCGCCCCGCACCGCCCGCCGAAGCTCCGGGCTCGGCCGGGTTCCGCGCGGAGTTGCAGAGGTGGCCGGATGCCAAGTGTAAGTGTAAGTTGCTATGGAAACCCTGACTGAGGCGAGTTCCGAATCGGAGCAAGACGAAGCCCTGGGCGCCACCAGATCCGCCCCCCGCATCCAGGCCCCAGGGCGTCCGCGCTCAGGCCCCAGCCGGAGGCCGACTAGAGGTGCTTCTCTTGCAGCCCCAGCACCCAGCTCCGGAAATGCCAGGGATCCAGTTAGCGCAGAATTTGTTTTTCCTTTGTATCGAGTAGAAACGTGCCAGGTTTTGGTTGCAGGAACAGCCTAAAACAACAAGAACCCCTGGGACGTCAGGGCGTGCGCCCAGATTTTCGATTGAAGAGCCGTAAGAAAGTTTTACAATACATTTGGAATCCTGGAACAAGCCCTAGTGGTCGGTAAATATCTGCGGGGACTGTGTGACGTCTGCGGCAGCCTTGGGGCTGCTAGACAGGAGGACAAATGGAAGAAAGAGACCCGACTACTCAGCTCCCAGCCCCCACCCCAGACCTTTTCTTCTCATTCCTGGAATGACCTGAGGGACCAGGAATTACTTCAGTTGGATACTTTTTCGCCATTTCAGTAGAATTGATTTAGGTCCGATTAGTAAATTCCTTCTGTGGAAAACGTTGGGACAGTTCAGCTGTACAGCGTTAGAAGAATTTTATGAACTCCAGCATTTCAGAGTGTATGGTTACTTAAGAGTTGGAGATAATCTTAGTTCTTTTCCTGCGAATTATGGCAAGTATTTCTGTGTCTTGCAGGATCTTTCTTTCATCAAGCAGAAATGCATCGAACTACCAGAATCAAGATCACGGAGCTAAATCCCCACCTGATGTGTGTACTTTGTGGAGGGTACTTCATTGATGCCACAACAATAATAGAATGTCTACATTCCTGTAAGTACGAAGTTTAGCCCTCTTTGGTATTAATATATGCATAGTATTTTGTTCAGAAATTTGAAAACTAAATTTGCAATCCTTGGGAATCAAGTGATGAAGTCATTTTCTCACATTTAATGACTTTTTTGTTAGTACATAATATATATGTATTTAGCAAATCCTTAGGCTATCATTGAGTATTGGAAATACTTTTTGTCATTTACTTTGCTACTATTTCTCAGTTTTGAAATTAATGTTACTACTTAATTAGCATCTAGTTTCTATATGTAACTAAAACTTTATGTTTCTACTCATAGTCTGTAAAACATGTATTGTGCGTTACCTGGAGACCAGCAAGTATTGTCCTATTTGTGATGTACAAGTTCATAAAACCAGACCACTACTGAATATAAGGTAGGAAAATGTTTAAAATCATTGTGATTCTTATTGGAGTGGCATAACTTAGTAAAGGTTACCCTGTTTATTTTTTCAAAGATAATTTACTGATACTTCTCACTCACTGTGTGTGTTTTGTAGAGAATAGACCTTAATTTCTTGTCTTTTAGTAGTGACTAACTTTAGTCTCTTTCAAGTGGTCTAAAAAGTTTTTATCCATCTTGTTAAAACTGAATTCTCCATTTTTGCATCATTTATTGACTTCATGGCAGATAAGAGTAAATGTGCATAATGTTCTTCCATTTCTTCCTCCATATTCTCTATTCATATTAGTAATTTAGTGACTTGAAAGGCACAGTTCACTCAATGAAAGTGAATTTATTAGTATAGAGTAATTTTTCTACTGATTTTTAAAGATGCTGTTACATAGTTTATATTCTCATAGCTATAGTTACAGACCTTGTCACCATCAATTAAAGAACATATACCACAAAGACTTTAAATAACATGAACATTTTTAGTTTTTGGCTATTAATTGATGAATTATTTGTTAACTTGTTTGTTTTCAGGTCAGATAAAACTCTTCAAGATATTGTATACAAATTAGTTCCAGGGCTTTTCAAAAGTGAGTAACTTGCTAAAAAATTAATTTCAAGTTTTTATCAGTTTTACCTGCTATGCCAAATGTTTAATAAATCTTTTATTTTTCACTTTTAGATGAAATGAAGAGAAGAAGGGATTTTTATGCAGCTCATCCTTCAGCTGATGGTAAACTCTTTGGAAGGGGGAAGACATTTTATTTGGAGGGAGAACTTACACAGTAATTTATTAAACTCAAATTTAATCTAAATTCCATTCTATATGTATAACAGTTTAATTTTTTAAAATTTAATTTAAAAAATGTCTTTATAGCTGCTAATGGCTCTAATGAAGATAGAGGCGAAGTTGCAGATGAAGATAAGAGAATCATAACTGATGATGAGATCATAAGCTTGTCCATTGAATTCTTTGACCAGAACAGGTAAATTCTTCAGAAAATGTATTTTATTTTAACTTGTTTACTAGATAACATTGGTCCACTCACAAATTATGTGTTTCTTAGGTTGGATCGGAAAGTAAGCAAAGACAAAGAGAAATCTAAGGAGGAGGTATGTTTTGTGTTCTGAAAACATATGAGGAGACATTGTTTGAATTCTATTTTATGAGAGCTTATGTTGGCCTTCAAAATATTTTAGGGGCAAATAATGCTGCCATATAGAGGAAGAGCATTGTGTTTGATGCTTAAAAGTGATCTTCATTCAATAGTTAATAGCTGGAATTTATTTTATATAAGATGCTTTATCCGGAATGTGTTCATTTAGTATTTATAATAATAGTAAATTCAAATTTGAATTTAGTTGTGTCCCAGTTTTTCTGTTAAGTACTTTTTATCAATTTCAGACAATATGAATGATTCTTATTTCCTATCTGAAAGTCAGGAACTGGAAAATAATTACTTTTCTATATATATATACCCTTAGGTAAATGATAAAAGATATTTACGATGCCCAGCAGCAATGACTGTGATGCACCTAAGAAAGTTTCTCAGAAGTAAAATGGACATACCTAATACCTTTCAGGTATCTACTTAATAGATCTTCATCTATCTTATGGAGAGCTTTTATTTTTTAAACTTAATTATTATTTCCTTTTTGATTTCCAATTCCAAAAAACACACTTTAAAAAAATTATCTCTTGATTTGGAAATACCTCTTAAAATTTTGAAATTAATTCTGGTTCATATATCTGAGCAAATCCCTTCATGTGCAGGAAGTATTTTTTCTCATTGGAAATTTGAAGAGGATTTCCTTCTGTCCACGTGTTTAAAGAAACTATTATTGAAAGCTTTTTTGGATCATATTTAGATGATTTAGATTTTTTTTTGATACTTAATTGAAGTATTATTTTTCAATAGATTGATGTCATGTATGAAGAGGAACCTTTAAAGGATTACTACACACTAATGGATATTGCCTACATTTATACCTGGAGAAGGGTAAGTAGCTTATTTAATATGAACAGTATATATTGATAATCTATATTTAGAGAGTTAAGACTGATTTTTTTTTTCTTTTTAACTTCATATAGAATGGTCCACTTCCTTTGAAATACAGAGTTCGACCTACTTGTAAAAGAATGAAGATCAGTCACCAGAGAGATGGACTGACAAATACTGGAGAACTGGAAAGTGACTCTGGAAGTGACAAGGCCAACAGTCCAGCAGGAGGTATTCCCTCCACCTCTTCTTGTTTGCCTAGCCCCAGTACTCCAGTTCAGTCTCCTCATCCTCAGTTTCCTCACATTTCTAGTACTATGAATGGAACCAGCAACAGCCCCAGCGGTAACCACCAATCTTCCTTTGCCAATAGACCTCGAAAATCGTCAGTAAATGGGTCGTCAGCAACTTCATCTGGTTGATACTGAGACTGTTAAGGAAAAAAATTTAAACCCTTGATTTATATAGTTATCTTCATGCCATTACAGCTTTATAGATGCTAATACATGTGACTATCGTCCAATTTGCTTTCTTTTGTAGTGACATTAAATTTGGCTATAAAAGATGGACTAGATGTGATAATTCATATGGACGTTAATTGAAAAGAAAGATTGTTCCTACAAAGAATTGGTTTCTGAGGAGGCAGTCAAGATGTTTTTCTTGCGTGTTAGGAAAGGTGTGAAATGGTTTCTGTAACCTTGGTTTGAATTTGAAAATATTCTGCAATGGGTATAAACTTTGGGCCATAGTTTGTTAATCTCAACTAACGCCTACATTACATTCTCCTTGATTGTTCTTGTTATTATGCTGTTTTGTGAACCTGTAGAAAACAAGTGCTTTTTATCTTGAAATTCAACAAATGGAAAGAATATGCATAGAATAATGCATTCTATGTAGCCATGTCACTGTGAATAACGATTTCTTGCATATTTAGCCATTTTGATTCCTGTTTGATTTTTACTTCTCTGTTGCTACACAAAACCGATCAAAGGAAAGTAAACTTCAGTTTTACAATCTGTATGCCTAAAAGCGGGTACTACCGTTTATTTTACTGACTTGTTTAAATGATTCACTTTTGTAAGAATCAGATGGCATTATGCTTGTTGTACAATGCCATATTGGTATATGACATAACAGGAAACAGTATTGTATGATATATTTATAAATACTATAAAGAAAATATTGTGTTTCATGCATTCAGAAATGGTTGTTAAATTCTCCCAACTGGTTCGACCTTTGCAGATACCCTATGTTAATGCCTTATCAGCATAGAATATTCTTAATGTGGATATCTGTCTCTAAATTCTGTTCTATTGGAAACAATTGGCAAGTCATAATACTGACTTTAGTAATACATGTTTGTATTGTTACAGTAAAGAAAAACTTAAGTAAGGAATTTGGAAATGTGTCATTTTCCATTACTTATAATGGAAATAATCTGTTTTTAAAATACACATTGATCATTATAACTCAAACATTTTTAAATAAACCAGCAAATAGTTGGAAGAAGGCATTTTACCTGAAATTATTTTAATATGTGGCATAGCAGTAATTTCAAAATTAAGAGTTGCTTTTATTACAAACAGTGGACTATGCCCTCTCTGTAATGTCTGGAAATAGAAGCAATTTATTATGAGCTTCTATAGGTAATTTTTAAAAAGAGTGAGCATGTTGAATTTACAATATGAATAACCAAACCATTTTCAGTTTGTGTTTTGCTTTGGTCGAACTTGGTGTGTGTTCATCACCCATCAGTTATTTGTGAGGGTGTTTATTATATATGACTATTGTTTCATGTTTGTATGGGAAAATTGTAGCTAAACATTTCATTGTCCCCAGTCTGCAAAAGAAGCACAATTCTATTGCTTTGTCTTGCTTATAGTCATTAAATCATTACTTTTACATATATTGCTGTTACTTCTGCTTTCTTTAAAGATACAGTAAATGAAGTTTTATGAAACCACAAAATACATATATTTTTATTTTGACCTAAATTTGTACAGTCTTATTGTACGTGTTGTTTCTAATTATAGATGTAAAATTAAATTTCATTTGTAATTGGAAAAAAACAATAAAAAGGATATTCATTTAGAAAACAGCTAAGACTTTAATAAAAGTTTGATATGGAAAGCACAACATGCAGAAGTTTTGCAAACCCTATAGTGGATTACAACAGAAAAAAAGCTCAAAAATTCATTGCTGGCTAAATGATGTTTCTAAGAAGTACATCCTTTTTTGTATTGCTTGAAAGCTCAATTGAAAAATGTCTCTGTTTATTTACTCTCAATCTTTGAAGTAAATATTACCCATGTTTGCCAATTTTAGTGAACTTAACTCATTGTTCCGAGCTTCTCAAGTTTTTCATAATATCGAAGACAAGGAAAAGTTAGTGGAATTTTCGAGTGAATGTTTAACTTTGGGTAATTAAATATATAAAGGGTATTTTCTAAAGGTTAAAAACTTGAAATGCTAGTGGACTGTCATTTGGGATTTAAAGACATCTCAAGCTTTTCATAGTGGACTTAGTTTTTAAATTACTTACTAAAACTCCAGATACTGCATTTAACAATATTTACAATATTTGAAGATGTGTCCATTTTATTTGAAAAAAGGATTTCCCCCCTTAATTTGAGGGTTGCTCAAGTGTTGAAGGCTATTTCAGTCTCAATCTTTGCCTTAATAAATCAGAATTTATTTACTGTTTTTAGGTGTTTTTGCATTTTTTCATAGCCAGTGAAGCAGTTCTGGCAATTAAGATTTAAAACTTTTGCTCAATTACCACTTCAAAATATTTTGACTGTTGGAAACCCATATTAAAGTTGTTAACTTTGTAATTCTTAACAGTCAAAGAAGGGTACAAAAAGTTGACTTTCAGGTTGATTATTGCTTCATAAGTCTAGGATTTTATATCACAAAGTTAGTTGTTAACACAGTATCCACAGAAAATGCCTAAGTTCATTTTACAGATTTTTACAGATTTTAGTTTAAATGCAAAAAAAAAAAAAGGTTGCTTGCTGTTGTGTAAATAGTGATCTATCTTGCTCTATTCATGCATACCACTTTACAATTACTTTTTTGCTTTTAAAATTGCCGGCCGTTAATTGCACTGCGTCGGGGAAAAAAGCTGCCTCTCAGTTGACTTAAGCTACCGACCATATTGCTTCGTTTCCATATCCATATGTGCAAATGTAGGCTCTCTGGGGTACAATGCAGCAGGCAAAGTAAACTAAGTTGCGGCTTTCCTTCATCCTTGCTCTTATTCTTTTCCCAATATTTGGAGTTGTGATTCATGTAGAAGTTTTCTTAGCACACTCTATAGGCCTATCAAGATAGTTTTGTTACGAGACCTGAATAGGAATTTAACAGGAATCCATATGAAATGCTTCTTCCACTGGTTAACAAGAAATGAAGATGTTTGATTTTTCTAAAAAGTAAATTACAGTATTCTTTAGGAGATAGGATTTTATGTTTAAAATAATCTATACAAAGGTCGCTAGTCTCGAAATTCTGAGGTCGAAGCAAATGTTTTTTCATTTCATATTTTAAGAGTGAATAATCACTCATCTTTTTTATTACTCCTGGAATGACAGTTGGAATTTCTGATCTAGTTTATTATTGGTGTGAAATGGAAGCTGCACATCATATTCTGAAACACTAAGGTTATTTCCCCTAATCAGCCTTCTTGGAACCCTAAAGAGATAATCTTAATAAAATTATATTTTAAGTAGTCCTTTAAGAATATGCCTTTTAAGACATCTAGCATGTTTTGAGAAGCCACAGTTCAAACATAAGTTTCTTGGCTTAGATTAAGACATTTCACTTGAAGATGTTTCTCCAGGTATAAAATGAACATTGCAACAGGTGATTATTTTTAAGGTTAAGTGGCTCTAAAAACAAAAGTCTGACTGTAGCAAAAGGAATCTTTGAACTAAATTGGAACCACAGATAGATGTTTCCTTTAGAAGGAAGAGAAAGTATCAAATATTAGAGCCTACCAGTAAAGGAGACATGGAAAATATCCAGTTGAAGACCTTGAGTCTGGATCTCCTTGCAAATCTCAAGATCACCCAGTTTTGATTATGAAAGTCGCCGAAAATGTTTACACAGTCGAGTGTTTCCTGTTTCCGTAGTTAATTTTTTTTAACGTTTTTTCTTCTTTTGGTTCTTAAAACGGATTTCCTTTATTTGCACCAGTTTCTTTTTCTTAGTGTGCAATTTCTAGAGGTCTTGCATAAAAACTTGACTCTCAACTTTTGTCTTCAAGTTGAGGACATCAAAAGTCATCTATCACCAGGAAGGCTAGTCTAGGGTTCTTGTAAGTTTTCTGAAGTTCAAATACATGTGGAAAACTCATCCCGAAGTTTCATTTAACCCTTTAAATAATAGTATGCACTCAGTTAAAAACATCCAAAGATTGTTAATTTACTCAATAAAAATGTTCAAAGGGTGATGTTCAATTACTCCTATTCTTCTGACCTTCGTCTTGAAAACATCCTTTTAGAGACTCACAAAAGGAACCAGCAAAAATAGCAGGTGTCCTTCCCTAAGTTACCTGCATTTCAGTAGAAGTGCTACTTTTGGCTCTGACCGTTGGGCCACCACAAAATTGGAACGTCGCAGTGAGAGTGAGTTCATGGTCTTTGGGGATTAGCGCTCCAATTCTTTCTCCTCCGTAAGTCTTTTCCAGTGAAGGGAAGAGTCTTTGGAAGGCCACAGATCTTGGTACTCGGGGAACGCGTGGGAATTTGGGATGGAAGGAAGAAGAACGTCACTGAGATGAATAAGACATCACTGGAGGTAGAGACGTCTGTTCACTAGCCACAGCCTCCGGAGTAACCCCCTCCTCCAACAAGTGGAAGATAATCAGATAAAACTGAAGACAAGGAGGAATGCCCTAGGAGGATTGGAAGATAAAGCCGACAACGGAGGTAATCAGGATGGAAATTAAACTGCTCTTCCACCTGTGCCCAGGGGAAAGGGCACAGGACGCCGGCTACGAGAAAACGACCTCTTTCCTCCCGGACCGCTGCCTATTGGGTCAGGGAACTTTTTCCAAAAAGGGCACGTTAAGGAGGGGGATGGTCCTTAGGCAGCAGCTCACTGGGGAGCAGAAAGCCACTGCCCCGACCTCGGCTGCTCACTGAACCGCGGGCGATCGACCTGGCCGGGCGCGCGAGCCCAGCAGCCGGGCACCGGGAGGCCATTTTGCGCGTGCGCTGCTCTGGGCTCGCGTTTTCGGATCCCGCCAAATTTGAAAGCAAGATTCTCAGGCCCTCCAGGGCTTGGGAGGCGGGGAAACCCAGTGGTGTTTCCAAACTGGAGAGCTGTGGAGACAGCTGGGATGCACGCGTCCTCTCAAGGTGGTCCCCTTGCTGTCGAAGGCGTCTTTGCCGGGCGAGACGCCACTGGTCCAAGCGGTCGCCTTGTGGCGACCGGTCTTTCTTGGGCGCGCGTCGGACACCAGCAGAAAACGTTACAACGAGGTGTTCTTGGAGTTTGGCCTTTTGGGAGCTAGATCGTAAACTGAATCATTACCAAAGTAATGCCATCTTGAAGGATCCCGAAGACAGCGCCTCGTGAGCGATGATTGCAAAAGCCGGTGGGAGAGTACAGCGCTCTGGCTGAACTTGTGAAATGCGTGAACCGGTTCTAACCCCCTGGGAAGCGAAACTGACCCATCGACAGTGTCCAGGAGGGCGTGGCAGCGCAATAGCATTCGCAGACCCCTGCAAGGGTCCACGCCTGGGAATCCAAGGGGCCGCCTCAAAGGGTCTTCCGGTGGGGGGAACTTGAGAGGTCCAGCTACCTCGCGCCGTGAGCTGGCGCAGGAGCGGGCGGTCTGGGCTGGGCTGTCGCCTGGCAAAGCCGCCGGGACGCAGCCGGCTTTCTGCAGAATCGCGCTTGCCCGACTCTCAGGGGCATACACGCTTCTTTGGCCCGGGAGTCCTAGGTCCACCAAAAACTGGAGGAAGGAAGGAACGAGTTGGAGAGGAGGGTCGGGGTAACCGCAGAGAAGTGAAAGCGGCCTAAAATGGGCGACGCCGGCCGAGTCCTCTTTATCAGTACAGCAGACTGCAGGGGCCGCCATTTAGTGGCGGATTTCGGTATTTCAGTAGCACGTTGTGCTGATCGTCACAACTGGCTTGTCTACGTGGCATGGTGGATTTTAAGTCACGCTTATAAAAAAAA